>PVIJ01012731.1:34068-48396 GCA_004024925.1 Scalopus aquaticus
CTGGGTCGTATGGAAGCTCCATGTTTAGCAGTTTGAGGAATCGCCATACAGCTTTCCATAGTGGTTGGACCAGTTCACATTCCCACCAGCAGTGTAGAAGAGTTCCTTTTTCTCCATATCCTTTCCAGCATTTGTTGTTGCCTGTATTTTTAATGTGTGCCATCCTCTCAGGTGTGAGGTGGTATCTCATAGTGGTTTTCATTTGCATTTACTTGATTATAAGTGATGTTGAGCATTTTTTCATGTATCTGTTGGCCATTTGCTTTTCTTCTTTGGAGAAGTGCCTTTTGAGCTCTTCTGCCCTTTTTTTGTCTGGGTTATTGGCTTTTTTTTTGTTGTTGAGTTGTGTGAGTTCCTTGTAAATTTTTGTTATCAAGCCTTTATCAGATGTATTGTGTGCAAATATCTTTTCCCAGTTGTAGGGTGTCTGTTTTGGTTAATGTCCTTTTGCTGTACAGAAGCTTTTTATTTTGATGTAATCCCATCTGTTTATCTTGTCTTTCATTTCCTTCACTTTGAGGGATGTGTCTTTCACGATTTTGCTGAGATGTATGTCGTGTATCCATAAGATAATACACCACGACCAAGTGGGATTTATTCCAGGGACACAAGGATGGTTCAACATCCGAAAATCAATCAATGTAATCCAACACATCAACAAAAAGAAAAATAAAGACCATGTGATCATACCAATAGATGCTGAGAAAGCATTTGACAAAGTGCAACACCCATTTATGATAAAAGCCCTTGAAATACTTGGGATAGAAGGAACATACCTCAACATAATAAAAGCCATATACGACAAACCCACGGCCAATATTATCCTCAATGGTGAGAAGCTGAAGGCCTTCCCCCTAAGATCAGGCACAAGGCAAGGATGTCCACTCTCACCATTACTTTTCAATATAATACTGGAAGTCCTAGCCAGAGCAATTAGACAAGAGAAAGACATTCAAGGGATCCAAATAGGAAAAGAAGAAATTAAACTGTCTCTATTTGCAGATGATATGATAATATATATACAAAACCCTAAAAACTCCATAGAGAAACTACTCAAAATAATATACCAGTTCAGTACAGTAGCAGGATACAAAATCAATGCACAAAAATCAGTAGCCTTCCTATATGCAAACACCCAATCTGAAGAAGAAATTAAGAAATCCATCCCCTTCAAAATCGAAACCAAAAAATTCAAATATCTAGGAATAAATCTAACAAAAGACATAAAGGACTTGTACAAAGAAAACTACAAAACTCTGTTGAAAGAAATAGAAGAAGACACAAGAAGATGGAAAGGCATCCCCTGCTCATGGATTGGAAGGATTAACATTATCAAAATGGCAATCCTACCAAAAGCAATTTACAGATTCAATGCTATTCCAATAAAAATCTCAATGACATTCTTACAAGAAATAGATAAAATACTAATGAAATTCATACGGAACCACAAAAAAACCCCATAGCTAAAGCCCTCCTGACTAAAAAGAAAGAAAGCGGATGAATTTCACGCCCTGATTTTAAACTATACTACAAAGCCATAATAACTAAAACAGCATGGTACTGGAACTAAAACAGACACAAAGACCAATGGAACCAAATAGAATACCCAGAATTAAAGCTGCGTATCTATGAACAACTAATCTTTGACAAAGGAGCAAATTCTTAGAAGTATAAAACCTCCCAACACTGAATGGGAAAGAAATAGAAAGGCTGCCCATTTGTTGATTAGGCAGAAAAACTAAATAGACAACTTTGCAAAGAAGACATAAAAATGGCCATCATACACATGAAAAAATGTTCAACATTACTTATCAGAGAAATGCAAATAAAGACTACAGTGTGATACTATCCTACTCCAGTGAGAATGGCCCTTAGGGGGGAGAAAATATTGATGAGGGTGTGGGAAAAAAAGAAACCCTCATACACTGTTGATGGGACTGTGGACTGGTCCAGCCACCATGAAAAATAGTGTGGAAGCTACTCAATGTATGAAACATAGATCTATCAGATGATATAGCAATTACACTAATACAAAATTACTAATTTGAAGGGATATATGCATCCCTATGTTCACCGGAAACAACTGGAATGACCATTGCCAAAGCAGCAGATTAAGATGATGTGGTATTATATGCAATGGAATACTACTCAGCAATAAAAAAGAAAAAGATGAAATCCTGTCATTTGTGATAATAAGAATGGAAATGGAGAGCATTATGATAACTAAGTCAGAAAGAGAAAGACAAATACAAGATGATTTCAGTTATATGTGGTATGTAGAGAAAAAAAAAAGAGCAAAAAAAGGAACTGACAACTAAACCAAAGTAAACCATAGAAATATGACTAAAGAATTGAGACTATTATAGGGGGAGGAATGAATGGGGCGGGAACAAAAATGGGAGGAGGCCCAAAGGTCTATGGAAAGGACTATGTGTTACCAGATGGTGGAGATGGGGTGGTAACAAACATCTGAATGGGTGTGCACTTGTTCCCCTAAATCAGATACAGTGTTGTAATGCTAACTCAATAGAGGAAAAAGTAAACAGTAAAAAGACAATACACCTGTGGATACTGGCAACACATGAAAAAGCAATCATTTAATAGGATTCAAAAACTGAATCATTTTCTTAAGAAATTAAACAGATGCTTACAATCCCAGAAAAATAATATGCATTACAATGGTCTGTCAATGTTGGGCCTCCCTGGTGGCACAACGGGTTAAGTCTGAGTCTATGAAGCTATCCTGAGCCACTGCAGCACAAATTTGATCCCCAGCTAGGGAGATTCCCACGTGGTGCAGCAAACCTCTCCTGCCTCACCCGCTGCCTGACTCAGCAGTTCACTTCAGTCGATCTGCCTGTTCTGCTCCCCACTTTATCTCTGGTGAATCCTCTCACCACCCCCCCCCAACACACACACACAAACACATCTGGTCTGCACCCCAGTTCTTGTAAGCATAAATAAGGAAATCTTTAAAAAAAAATGGTCTGTCAATGTTGGTTTAAAGTTTTATAACATAATTTATTTAATGACCTTAAAAAAAATGGAACACATGAATGTAAAGAAACCATCAAACTAAACCTGAAAAAGTATCTTTTTTTCTTGATGTCAAAAGACTAGAGGGAATAGAGGGGAAAATGGCGTACCTGTTGACTGTCATCAGACCATGCTCTTCTGCATTTTATGTTCTTGGTGGGTCATACAAGAAAATGGAGATTTGGGCCTCCCTGGTGGTGCAGCGGTTAAGCCCTGCGCTGTGGAGCTGTCAGCAGAGGCAATGTGAGTTTGACGCTGAGCCAGAGAGATTCCCACATGGGAAGCGGACCTCTCCTGCCTCACCCACTACTCCCCTCAGCAGTGTATTTCCATCGATCTGCCTGTTCTGCTCCCCACTTGGTCTCTGGCGAACCCTCTCGCTGCCCCACACCACTGGCCTGCACCCCAGCTTGTATGCATAAATAAATCACACAAAAAAATTTAAAAATGGAGATTTTTCTAGAGTGAAGTCTTATCAAGAATTATACCTTATAACCAAATAAAATCATGTGAATAATACTGTTTTTGTATAAACATCTTGGTTTGCACCATAATTAAAATTGTGATAAAACATTGTGTGATATTCAGGTCCATCTGCTCCCTTAGTAATAAAGCTGTGTTGTAGTCTAGAATGACTACAGATCTACTAATTTGATATGTCTAGGATCTAAGGGGGAAAAAAATGACCCTTGACTTGGGTAACAACAGATTAAAAACACATAGCCAATAATGTGAAAATATTTATCACTTAACATATAGTCAAGGAGGAATGTACTGGTGATACTGGTGATAGACTTTATAGTTACTATAATAGTCATATGTCACATGATGAAGGGGCTACATTCTGAATAATGCATATGCTAGGGGATTTCATTTTTGTGCAAACACAGAGTGATGTAGACAACCCAGGTGGTGAAGCCTGATCCACAGCTAGGCTATAAACAGGGACCACCAACTTATAAGCGGTCTCTCTTTGACCTAAATGTCATTATGAAAGGTGCGACTGCACATAAATAATTCAATGTTTAAAACTAACAGAACTCCTGGGAGATAATTTTACAAAGATTATTTTGTGGGTTTTTTCAATATATATTAATAGAGGGGGGAAGTTTTTAAGGTCAATACATTTGAGAAAACTTAAAGAAAAATAAATGAAAATTTTATTGCAGATATTATCGTAATCCTTAATGTGCTGAGTATTGTTATCTTTTTCACAGAGGAATACGGTCTTTCCCAAAGTACTTGATCATAGAATCCTTCCTCCTCTGATGCTTGCACAAACATTTTGATGAACAATGATCCAAAAAAAAAAAAAAAAAAAAAGGAACAGATCATCTTATCCACTTTCTGCATTTTAACCATTTCTAGATTTGAGATCTACAAAGAAATTGTTTCATTTGGAGTTTGGCATTATGCAAAATTCTACAAATCATTAAGTTTCTCATTTTTGCTTGAGAAATGGAAACTGAGCAATGAAGTGATTTGCCTAAGGGTATAAGAGTAAAATTAGTATACCTATATTCTAAAATAAGTAAACTTTTTTTCATATTTTCAGCATTTTTTCTGTAAAGAAATAGACCAAGGGTATGAAGGGAAAATATTATTTTGTTAATCTTTATTTAATTATAGTATTTCTTACAGTCTTCTGTTTTACATTGAATCAAGATGTTACATAATATCACGGCATCTTTAGATAAATACAAACGTTTTGAGGGAAAATAGTTTGTAGCAAAGGTAATCTTGAGACTAAAAGCATGTAATCCCAATTCATGGCTACTTTTTTTTAGTAAATCTGTACAAATACATTTTGAATTCTAAGGTGGCTATATGGCTTTTCAATGTACTCTGGCTAAAAATTTATTCAACGAAAAATGATATGGAGAAAAGAAAAATAGTATTGGTGCTGATATCATACAAGTGTAGAAAATTTCTACTAACTGCATACCTACCACCTGGGCCAGGTTTGAACCTAAGTCTTATTTAATAATGGAATTACAATGCAAGACACAGCTCCTCTAGAAGGCATTTTCCTTTTCCCATCGGAGAATTATACATTTTTTAGTCTATAATACATAGGAGAAAATGTCCATCAGCAGTAGAATTTCTTGAGGACCTGCTGACTAGGACTTATGCAAAAATCACATTTTACATGGTTGACTAGATGTATTATTTTTTCCCTTTGCCAAATCAGCATCTCTAGCAGAGATGCTTCTCAAGATTTGAATTAGTATGAAATATTAGAACAGATGCTACCTAGTGTTATTCTTCCCCTATTGTTTATAGAAAAATACCTAAATAGAATATAGTGTCCAGCCTTCTAATTTTACAGGTTCAAAATAGAAACTCAAAAATGTAAAATGCAGATTAAGGCATAGATTTAGGTTATACCTGACTGTCAAGCTGTTTTATTTCCCACTACTGGAACTGACAATAATAACTAATCTTTGATAGATTTAATACTTGTATTTTGCATACCTATTTTTGAGAATGAGGTATGACTATCATGTTGGGTAAACCAACTAGATTTACTCAAAACTTTATGATGATATCATTCCACCAATAATGGCAAAATAATAGCTTTGCAAAGACAACATGGAACATCTTCACCGAGAAGGAATAGAAACAGCATGAAGAATACAGCAGATGTCACTTCCAGGAACCTCCTGTTCATGCTAAAGAAACTATACTTTTCTTATCCTTACCTATAAGAGAGATTTTCAGTCTCTTCAATAACCAACAATACCAAGTCTGGCTAACCACTGTACCTTGTTATAAATCCAGATGTGCAAACTACATTTATGAACCTTATTCCATCTATTTACCTCCTTGAGACAGCTCAATATAACCCATTTCTTAAATCAGATTGGTTCTATCTCTGATGGCAACCTAATTTTATCATCCATAAATACTGGTAACTAGAAGTAAGCTCTTTCCTATCTGTTCAGGGCTTTCTAGAAAGTTTAAGAAGACTGCTCTATAGGAAAAAATATTGTAAGGTATTTAATTCACAAATGTTTCCTGGTTATCATTCTTTCTTATCACTATGTGAATATCCAGTGGGGCAGCGCCACCAATTTTTAGTTTCTTTTTCCTTTGAAATTTCAAGTAACTATTTATAATACAGTTCACATAGGAGAAATTTCCTCCTGTTACAGTATTTTATTCTGATTCTGGCTCACAAATGGCAATCCCATTTCCTCTGTACTACTTACTCGTCTTTATTACCAATTTGAAAGAAATATCACTAGTCTATTTGAAAATATATATATATAATTAATGTAATTATTAGCTGATGAAAGTTTGAATATCACGTTTCTTCCTTCAATTATTTTTCCCTCTCTCCCCCATCATAAATCTGAGGATCTCTTATTTCCAAGAATGATTAATGGTGACTAGATACATCTAAATGATGAAAAAGACTATATTAGATACATTTCTCAATTTAATACAAAGAAACCTTTGTGGAATAAGAAAACAAAGTTCTGGTGTTTGAGTCAGCCAGTCCTGGTTGAGAATACTGACCTTCTGTTTCCCCTTTTCTAAGCTCAGTTTCTTCATCTAAAAAATGGCGGTGATTAACACATATCTTGGGGGGCCTCCCTGGTGGCCTAGGGGTTAAGTCTCAGTGCTATCACCTCTAAGACCTGAGTTCTATCCCTGGCCAGGGAGCTAACCCACATATGGTGCAGCAGACCTCTCCTGTCTTGCCTGCTGCTCCTCTCAGCGGTGTATTTCAGTAAACCTGCCTGACCTGCTCCCCACTCTTCTCTGGTGAATCCTCTCAACCCCCACATCTCTGACCTATACCCCAGATCTTCAATGCAAAAAAAAAAAACAAACCCCAAAAAACCCACATTTCATATGGTGATTTTTGGGAATTAAGTCAGGATATTTACACAAAAAAGCTGGGAGAACATCTAGTACATATTAGGTGGTGTACAAGTACTTGTACTTCTGTTGTTTGCTTGGTTTTTTTTTAATTCATTAATGGAAAATGAATAATAGAGGAGGGTAATATGAATACACCCTTCAATTAAAACTATGATATGTAATGCTAGTCACCAAATCCATGCGTCAGCTAGGATTTCTACGCCACTAGGAAACATAAAGGACTTTACTTTTTGATCATGATCAAGTTCTTGGTCGTTAAAATTAAATTTCATATACAAATAAGAGGCTCTATGTTCTGAACCCCAAACACAGCAAGATGTATTTGAAAAGTAGGGGCAATGTGGTATCAAAGAAAAACTGCAACAGAGTTAAAAAGGCAAGAAAATGTTTTCAATACATTGCAATAGAGATACAGATTAAATTTAACTACATTGATATACAAGCATCGGGGATGTTTTTAAGCACTGGGATTAGCTAGTAGAAAAGTACTAGGGATACTAGGGAGAAGATTCATAAATGTGATTGGGCTAGTAGGTGCTTATGGTAGTTAGGTTCCCATCTCTCTCAGAGAATACAGAAAGGGGTGCCATCCTTTCTGATGACTACATGTAAAATTGATGTTTGGGTGCCACGCCACTTAGAAAGACATTTCTGGTCTGTAAAAGGAGTAAGAGTCTAAAAGGAGAGTTATATCATAATGGGACAGAAAAGAATATATAAAAGCAAATGTTCTTAAGCAATAGAAACAAACCTGTCTAAACTGTTCAAAAAGAGACCATTAGGAACCTCTCAATGAGAGAGAGAGAGCAAAACCCTGGCTTTGTTGACATTTAGGAGTCCTTAGGAAAGCATGAACATGTTAACTCTATTGCCCCAGACTGTCTTAAGAGATTGGAACACCAAGTCTCCAATATGGATTTGAATGTACATTCATGAGGAAATTCCAGAGTTATTGTATTTAAGCAAGGGCAGGGGATAAACAGATTTACTAGGAAATTAAATTTTACTATGAAATTCAATAAAAGGGAACTCTCAAATGTATTTAATCATTGATTTTCTCCAAGCCAGACATTTTATAGAATTCACAACATAATTATGCCAGAAATCCAAAGTTGAGTTGCCATTTTTCTATAGAAAGGGATTACAGAGAGTTCCTAACTTTAGGGGGAAGAAAGAGATAAAATTTATGCTATCAGAATCATGGTATTTTGTTCTAAGAAAACTACAGAATAAATGAGTCAATATGAGTTCCATCCCTTGTAGCCTCCTTGGTTATTCATTAGAAAAAATGCCATCATAGCATGAACTTGGGTCAGTTACTATGCAGGAATTAATAATGTCATATCTTTTCCCCCCAAAGAAATGGATATTTCTATTATTCAGTCTTCTAGCTGCACAATTCAGCCCACTTACCTCTCTTTCTCAGTAGCATTGGCATTTATAGTCTTGAGATATTGTCCTTTTATAGATAATAGTTTAAGACTAAAAATATTAAATAGCAAAAAGTAATTAGTCGGTTTTTCTTAAAGAGCTGATGACATACAGAAAAGACATAAAGAAGGTCTGGCTTAAGTACTTGACAAGCACTTCAGGAATGATCAAACTTTATTCCCTAATTTATTATTTCCCTCTCCTTATTCACCTTTTCTTAATTTTCTTGGCATATTTGAGGAGGGCACCTCCTAATTAAAAACTTGCATGTGAATTTCCTGGTCTGAATATAGTGAATTACAAAAAACTTTACCCAGTGGGCCTCCCCTACCAGACCTGGTGCATAACCAAGTGTGCTGCTGTCTCTGAAGGAAGTTACAGTTCAAGTTTCAAACCTCTTCATGCCTTGGTGTCTTTATTCCCAGCCCTCTATATCTGAGATCTTGGACAGAGGTATCCTTCTGATCAAATACTGTGAAGTATTTGCCACTCCCCCCAACCCAACCATATAGATATCTAGTTGACATAGCACTATTTAATCAAAACTTTTCTCTCATCACTTCAAGACAGTGTTGTTGTTATCGTAGAACAGGTGACTGTATATTGTGCATTCAATGCTAGACTTTATTTTTTTTCCATTATCCTATCAGTGAGAAAAATCTTAGTTAATATAAAATATATTTTTATATTTGGTAATATGAGTCTTAATCTTCATGATCAATCTGTAGCATTGTCTTGAATATTCTTAGTCTTTGCATCTTCAAATAAATTCTAGAAAAAGGTTGTTAATTTACAAATAAAGACATCTTTTGGAATTTGGGGTGGGCAAACACTGAAATTATTGCAAATGGACAGTTGATAGTATCATCTCCTTCCCTCCATCATCTATGTTCCTGGCACACAGATTTTAAAATTACTTGTAAATCCTAAAGAAAAAGGGCATTAGGAACATCTTTTTTTATGAGATAACTCTAGATGGGCTCTGGGATAGCTTGTATATGGGAGTTGGTCACCAGAAAGACCAAACCATGATTAGAGGGCTGGAATTTCAGACCCACCCCCATCCTACAGAGGGAAGAGGCAAATGAAGTTAGTAATTAATCATGCTTACATAAGGAATCTTCCATATCACTCCAGTGGTGAGGGGTTCTGAGAGTTTCCAGATTGGTGAACACATCCCTGTACCAGGAGGGTGAGATATCCCAAAATTCCATGAGAATAGAAGCTAATGCACTCTGGATTCTCCTGTTTATTGCCCTCTATAGTTCTTCCTCTAGCTGTTAATCTGTATCCTTCATTAACTAAAATCAGAAATTTCATGAATAAGCTATCCTACTGGTTTTGCAGCTGGACAAGTTAGCAGATGGATTTGATATCTATTGGCAGCAAAGTTACCACTGTTTATTTGGTGGGCTAGCTAACTGGGTAGATTTCAATTTTCTCTTTGTTCTACAGAATACCATTCTATCTACTTTTATTATGAGGAAGATGAGTACTTAGAGGGCTATTCTTTTCTTCTGCTGGGAATAATCTATCCTCTGACATTAAAGCTATAGTATCAAGTTGATATAGTCAAGTTGATATATAGTCACTTATATCATGTGACTTATGGAAGGATGTATGCTCTTCTAGATATCAAGAGCAAATACCTTGAGATTTCTAGTAACTTTTACATATGAATTTTCCGTTCTCCAGCAAGTTCTTCAAGATCCCTCTCATTTATAGAACTAACAAATCACATGATTCTGGACAATTATCTTAAATCCTCTGGATACTGAAAAAGGGCCTCTAAAACAGAAGGTTTCACAATGGCCTGTATCTGTATCCTGACAATATACAGGATTGTGGGAGCATTCTGAGAGAGCAGCAGCCATACAAGGAAACACTGCCCAGGACAGTCACAGAAAGCTACATTATCTGGGAGTCAGCTGATAGAATTCCATACTCTAAATGTGTGTATAAACCAAATGGGAGAATCAGCAATAAAATTAGACTACCAATATCTGGCTCTAACTTTTAACTCATTTTTTAAGTAGTTCATAAATACTTCCTTGATTAAAATTTGTCACTAACAATAATGTATGCCCTTCATCATAAAAATCTCAAGAAGATGTGGTACATATACACAATGGAATACTATTCAGCATGGAAAGAAGATAAACACATGCAATTTGCAGCAACATGGATGGAATTAGAGGGGATCATACTCAGTGAAATAAGCCAGAAATAAAGAGAAAAATATCGAATGGTTTCACTTATAACAGGACTATAGGGAGGCTGGGTGGGAGAGAGACAATCAGTGGGGGGGGGGAGGGAGGCGGAGGGAGGGAAGGAAAAGGGCACAAAATGGAATAGAAAAGAACACAAGGGACCATGGAGATGGATCATGGGTGAATTAGTGGTGGGCTACCCAAGGGGAATACAAAATGTAAAAGACATAAATAACAATAAAAATATATATTTAAAAAAATAAAAATAAAGAAATCGTTAAAAAAAAAATCTCTTCATCTTCTTTCTTTAAAACCTTGGGAAATATTAGACTATTTTGTTTTGTGTAAATATCTGCCAATAAGAATCTCAGTTTTCTTTTTGAAACTCAACACTAAATAGTCAAGGGAGAGGGTGGCTATTTTCTGGAGGACAACTGGATTGCAACAACCAAAGAGATTATTCGCTTAAGGGCACTGGGGTGACTGTTTTGACAAATACAGAGAAATACAGAGAGTGAAACAAAATGGAAAAAACTTAGACACACCTCTTAAGTGAGAAAACAAGATAAAACTTCAGGAAAAATCTTACCATAACAGAGATATACAATTGATCTGATAGTTTAAAAATAATGGTAATTAAAATGCTCAAAAAACTGAGAAGAAAATGAGATCTTCAACAATGTCAAAGAAGACAGAAAAAAATTCTAAACAGAAATCACAAAGGTAAAGAATACAGTAACAGAACTAAAAGTACAATAGATGGGTTTAAAATCCAGACTTGAAGCAGAGTAACAGTCAAGCAAGCTAGAAGATAAAGTAGTGGGACTGATGAAAATACAGAAGCAAAAGGGAAAAAATAAAACACAGAAACTGCCTCATGGGGAAATATATGGCAACACCGAATAGAATAGCATCCAAATTACAGGTATTCCAAAAGAAAGCTTAAGAGCCAGAAAGTCTATTTGGAGAAATAATGGCTGAAAACTTTCTTAATCTGGACAAGGAAACAGACATCCAAGAACAAGAGATTCAAAATAAATAAATAAATAAAACAAAAATAAGCCCAACGATTTCCACTCAGACATATTGTAATTTAAATGTCAAAGTAACAGATAAAGACTGTGGATACCTTATAAAGCACATTCATTTCTCCACTTAACAGTAATTATTAAGAACCTACTATATAGTTTTTTGTTTGCCTCCAAGTAACTAGAATACAGTATTGTAGTTATTGTTCTAATGTCCTATGTAATGAAATGACTCATTTTTGATTCATTTTTTTTTATGTCTGACCATTGGTAATTCTAGCTTTTTCCCCAACCTGCCTCAACCTTCTGTGCCACAAATGGCTACTGGTGCTGGTGGTTGAGGTTTTGAATATAACACTATTAGCAGGAAAGTTCAAACTGGGAAGGCACTTTGGCTCTACATAATTACCATTTCCATTTCGTTGTGAGAACACTGAAACTCTACTTCCCTAGCAACTTTTTAAAATAAAGCATTGCTAAATATTGTTACCATGCTATATATTACACTCAGCAGTTTTTGTCCTTTATGTGGAAGTTTATGCCCTTCGATCAACATATCTCCCAAATAAGTGAGCCAACAAGGATTTGAATCATCAGGTTTAGAAATATCGCCTTTCCAATATTTTTATAATACACATTTATCCATTCCAAAATAACTATTTCACAGTTCTCTACCTTCTCACATTTCTAACCTCCTCTGAAGTTATTTTTCTTCAATTTCTTAGCAATCTAGCATTGTTTAACATACCTTTCATTTTGAAAAAAAAATTGTTATTACTAAGTTACTCCTCTATTTCTTATCAGCTAGTTCTTTATAACAACACATTTCCCTTCTAGACCACGAAGTACTGGAGTGACCCATGTTATTTTTAAAAGTTTTTTGTCCATCTTTTCATACATTCCTTTGTAAAATGATCCCCCCCAAAATTATGAAAATCACCCATCCCTACATGGGCAAATATACAGCCAAACAGAATTGATCCAAAACAGGAGAGCTTTGACCAAAAAACTTGCTATACATTTAACACACCTTCCCAGGGGGAACCATAATAGAAGGGTTAGGCAGATCCTAGAGAGTTGGGACAGAAGGAGAAACCAAAAACTCAAAGTATATAGTCTACCACAAGGTCCAGTTAATAGCGGCCATTATTGCTTCCCTGCTAAGAACCAGGAGTGACATGTGACTTCCCCAAATTTTCCCCACCCTGCTCCTTTCTGACATTTTGCGTGCGCGCGCGCACACACACACACACACACACACACACACACCTGCTCCTTCTCAGCTGTCCCCTTACCCACTAATTCTAGAAGCCCAGTTCATGGCACGCTGACAATTGTATCCAAGGCAGCTAATGTAAGTGTGGGGGGGAAGGCGGGGGGGGGGGGTGGCAGGGGAAATGGCACCTGTGCTGCAATCACATTCTGCAGTGCATCCTACATATGCAGTCTGTGATAGTGATAATACATTGGTTTCATTATATTAAAATAATATAATACAATTAAGCTTTCATTAAAATTTTAAATATTGATCTTCCGGGGGGGTTTTTGGTATAACCAGTTGACTTTGCACATAACTCAATAGAAAAATTTCAAAATATTTTAATGTTAATTATGTACTGTTTGACAGCATATACATGTTTGACAACATACATATAGTGCAATACGTATATACTTACAAGGCATTTAATATTTTTAATTCTATTACCTTATCTGTCTTCCAATATTATTTTGTGGAAAATAACTTATAAAGAATGTAGGGTAAACAAAAGAGTCATCTGTTTTTTCCGCCCTCCCATCAAGGATAGACCTCTGCAGGCCTACACGCGTGCTTGATGGTGGGCACCTGAAGTAGGGTATGGGCATGTGTGAGTGGGCACACCTGAGGCAGAGACTGGACTTATATGCAGAAGCTGCAAAGGGAGGAGAGAGCAGAGTGTGGAGCAGAGGACCATTTGGGGTACAGCAGAGAGATCTTCACTGAGAGAGTGAAGATTCATGGGGGGGCTGCCTTATACCTCGTTGCCTCTCTACAAAAGACAATTAAAAGTCTTAAAAAAGTCACCAAGGACTTCAGGACTCCTCTTTGACCAGTCTGTACAGCTCCACAGAAAACCTGCTCCGTGTCTTCATGTGGCTACAAAGAGTTTGAAAAACATCTATTTGGGGCCTTCCTGGTGGTCTAGGGGTTAAGCCTCAGTGCTATCACCACTACTACCTGAGTTCCATCCCCTGCCTGGGAACTAACCCAGATATGGTGCATCAGACCTGTCTTGCCCATTGCTCCCCTTCATGTATTTCAGTAAATCTGCCTGTTCTGTTCCCCACTCTGTCTCTAGTGAATCCTCACCCCTGTACCCTCTGGCCTACACCCCAGTTTTTCTACACAAAAATTAAAAATCTATTCAGAGAAAGTAAAAACATTTAATATCTATATTAAGAAGTATTAAATTGTGACTTAAAAACTCTGCTTTATTAGTGTTCTATCCATACATGCCGCGCCCTGGCCCTCCCGAGTTGCCTGAAGGCGCAGCATGGTGCTAGGACCTTCAAGGAAGAGTTCCTTAGGTAGCCAGGAGGCGACATCTCTTCCCGAAACTACTTTAACTCACAAATATTTTCTAAGTTAGACCTATAACTTTCTTAAGATATGCCTGCAGACATAACC
This sequence comes from Scalopus aquaticus, assembly GCA_004024925.1. NCBI lineage: Eukaryota > Metazoa > Chordata > Mammalia > Eulipotyphla > Talpidae > Scalopus > Scalopus aquaticus. The sequence continues at coordinate 48,330 of PVIJ01012731.1, forward strand.
TCTCCATTGCCTAAGACCCCATGATTGGGTCCAGGTGCCGAGCTGCTCCTTCGATAAGTACATTCTT
>PVIJ01012732.1:0-48294 GCA_004024925.1 Scalopus aquaticus
TTTTTTTTTTTTTTTTTTAGAATTTTATTTATGTATACAAGCTGGGGTACAGGCCAGAGGCGCGGGGAGGCGAGAGGGTTCACCAGAGACAGAGTGGGGAGCAGAACAGGCAGATCAGAAATACACTGCTGAGGGGAGCAGCGGGCGAGGCAGGAGAGGTCCGCCGCACCATGTGGGATTCTCCCCGGCTGGGCGTCGAACCGGCATTGCTCGCAGCCGACAGCTCCACAGCGCAGCACTCAACCGCTGCGCCACCGGGGAGGCCCCCTACAGCTAAAATTTTAATAGTCAAAGGCTGAACATTTTGTCGCAAACACTGAGAAAAATGTTATCTACTCTCACTGAAAATAAAAAAAAACTTTTAGAACTAAAGTTAGTTTTGAATTATTACAGGATACAAGGTCAGTACACAAAATAAACATATTCCTATATATTAAAAAACAACTGAAACCCGAACTTTGAAATATAAGAACATTCCAACCATTATAATGGCTACTGTTTTAAAAAGGCGGGGGGTGGAGGGGAGGGGAGGTTGGGAGTGAAAAAATACAACTCTTGTATGCTGCTGGCACAGAAATAAATATCAAAAGCCAACCACTGTTAGCGTTTTTACTTTTGCTCTTTTGGACTTGCCCTTATACTTGTGCTCTTTAAGTTTATATGAATAAATTGACTGCTCTCAAAATTTTCAACATTTTGAAATAGTCGACTTATTTTCTACTCAAAAGTTCACAACTGTAAGGTATTGTAAACAAAAATAAGCAAGTCATATAAACTAGGGCCTCCCTGGTGTCCTAGGGATTAAGACTCAGAGCTACCACCATGAAGACCTGAATTCAAAGGGAGCTAACCCACACACAGTGCAGCAGACCTCTCCTGTCTCATCCGCTGCTCCCCTGAGCAGAGTATTTCAGTAAATCCACCTGCTCTGCTCCTCACTCTGTCTCTGATCAGTGCTCTCACCCCCTGCACCTCTGGCCTACACCCAGGTTCTTCTACGGAAAAAAAAAAAGAGGTCACATAAACTATAGGCTATCAAACCTCATTGAATTTTATCTACTATTGTTTACATCTCAGTATTAACAGAACCAAATTCACAGTTCACTCTGTTTAACTAGCTTTGCTAGAAGCAAAAACTTAAATGTGCAACTAGGAAATCTGTTTTGTCTAAATATACTTCAGTATTTTCAAAAGTAGAAATTAAAAAACAAAGAGCAAAGGGAAATGTACGAGAGGGCCCCCCACCCAGGTCCTAAGTATTCCTCCACTTGGCAGCCCCTGGCTTCCACACTTGACGAGAAACCACTAACAGTCGGAAGTGAGGGGAAGAGAGGGAGGCAGAGCCTAAAGTATTGGGTAGGACAGTAAGGTGTGATTTTTAACCTTTTTCCTAATTCCAGTTTCATTCCACCACAGTTTCTTTTTCCTTCTCTTTCCACTCAGGCTACTTGATAGTATATTTGGTTTATGACTGATTCCTTCAAAATTACCAAATGTCCTTCTAGAGTAAGTATGTGGTTACATTTAACTTGTTATTTGACCATTCATTCTTTTAAAAGTTTTGTGCCACACAATTCTAGGTGCTGAGAATAAGGAAGTTTCCTGTGGAATAATAAGAAATACGCATGTATCTGGTTCTTGCCCACAATTTCTGACACAGAGACTTCAAATCCCTTGGAGTTTCTTGAGTGGTAGAACTGCCTTGTTCTAATGAGCCAACTCTTGATGGGCTCCTAAATAGCTTCAGAATGGGGGTCAGTCTTGTGAGAGGAACCCCTTAACCTGTGGTGTCTGACACTAAGTTGGGCAGTGTCAGAACTAAATTGAATCTAGATATCGACTTGGTGTTGGAAAGCTGGAGAATCAGGCTTGGGAAAGACAACATGAACTTGGTGCCAGAGATGCTATAAGTGAAAAAAGGCATAAATCCCCTCTCAACAGTCTCAAGCCAAGAAACCTCTTACTTTATACTTAGGATATCATTTGGCACAGAAAACAAGAGTATAGGTTAGTCTCAAAGGCATCTGTGAGTTAGAACAAAGATCTATTAACCCATGCAGGAAAAAAAAGCAGTTAACTTTTTTTTAAAGATTTATTTATATATGCATACAAGAACTGGGGTGTAGGCCAGAGGTGTGGGGGTGTGTGTGTGTGAGTGGATTCACAAGAGACAGAGTAGGGAGCAGAACGGGCGGATTGACTGAAATACACTGCTAAGGGGAGCAGTGGGCAATACAGGAGAGGTCTGCCGCGCCATGTGGGAATCTCCTTCACAGCTTATGGGACTCTACTGCAGTGGCTGCTGATAGCTTCACAGGCTGAGACTTAACCCCTTGCGCCACCAGGGAGGCCCAAGTACTTACAATTTTTAAATACTTTTTAAAAGTTGCTTTGCTTATGTATCTGGCCATATACATTAAAATTTGGTGACTATTATCTTATTTCCTACACCTAAGTAGTTACTTCTTTTTCTGTCTTTGCTCATGAATTCAAACCTTTTCCTAATTACCAATCCAAACTTTGAAATAGCATAGGAGTCATGTAAAAAGCTCTGCCTGAAATACACATGAGAAAAGATTTGCCAATTATATCTCCTTGGAATGTCCATGCCCACAAGTGAATACTAAAGAAAGTAAAGACCCCTCTTTTTATGACCTTTTTAATGCATAGCTGTTGGTAGTTTAATACAGTTTAAGCAGAAAGGAAAAATTATTTTCATTTGAAGAGCTATAGGACTCATTTGCAAATTATGAAATTGAGAGAGCAATTTCACAACTTGGGCACTAATACAGACAAAACCCTAAAATTAGTACACAGGTACCTCTGAAGACGGTTTTAAAGATTGAAAACACAAGGCAAGAGGCCTCCATGGTTGCCTTTATAGGATGATTGTTTCTTTTTCACTTACACAGAGGTACAAAAAGAATATCAAAGAAAGCTGGGGGGACCCAAAGGACACAAAAACATTAATTCAAAAATATACCTGCACCCCTATGTTTACTGCAGCACTAGTTACAATAGGTAAGATATGGAAACAACCCAAATGCCCAAAAGGAGATGACTGGATCAAGAAGACATGTTATATATACACAATGGAATACTATTCAGCAATCAAAAAAGATAAACTCATGCCATTCACAGCAGTATGGATGGAGCTAGAAGGGATCATGTTCAGTGAAGGAAGCCAGAAGGGAAAAATTTCAAATGGTTTCACTTATAGGAGGAATGCAGGGGAACCAAATAAGGAATCAGGAAAAAAAAATTAATAATAATAAAAAAAAAAACCAACTAGCAGGCAACCGTGGGTAAGAGACATTATTTTGAGGGAGGGGGAAGAAAAGGGATCAGGGCAGGGGAGAGAAGAGCACAAAAGACTATGGTGATGGTTCATAGGTGAACTGGTGGTGGGAATTTTACAGGGAATACACATGACGTAGAGATACAAATAAAAAATATGTTAAATTTTAAAAAAAGAAAGGGGGGGGATCATTAAGGATGCCTGGCCCTGTGGTCAAAGGACAAAATGGAGAAAGAGAATCAAAGCTGATTTCAAGGCTGAAAACATGTAACTTAAGCAACAAGACAGTTCACAGAGAAAGCAAAATAATGATTAAGCCAGAAATAATAAATCTAGTTCTACAAACCTTAAGTCCAATGGATATTTAAGGGAATATTTGCTTCTAAGCAGGAAGTAAAAAAAAAAAAAAAAAAAGAAAGGGGAGGATTTAGGAATGGAGACACATATGTCAGGGAATGTACATAAGAGCAGTCTTGACTAAAATCTGCTAGTAGCGGAACTAAAGGCACAAATGTGAGATAAAATTAACCAAAGAAAGGTCAATCCAGTGGATTGGTCCCAGAATCATAGTGATGTCAAAATACCTTTTCCCAAGGAACCAGGTTCCTTGGAGAAAGGGCTGGTCTTTAGAAGAAATATACAAGGTAATTCTGGGACTTCTTGAATCAAAAATTAAGGAAGCTATCAACTACTAAGGAAGTATCAAAAGGACACCAACACTGTCTGGAATTGTCCACGGACCTCTCAGAACAGGATAATCTAAGTAACAATATGAACCATTCCAATAATTTTGAAACCCAAATATATTTAAATTCATGTGCTGATAACTATACACACATATTTTAACTGGTCAAAAACTCATTGGTCATCCTTGTAGGATGCAAAGGAGCCAATATTAATAAAGTAATAAATGGAAATAATCAAGTATTTTTCCTGTCTCTCTTACACAAACTACACCTCAGAATAATCAAGCAGCTGATAAGGACAAGTTCTTCTTTACAAATGCATTCCAGCTAAAAAGTGAAGAAATTGTAAAAGCAGATAATCACCATGTATAGTATGGTGACTAAAGTTAGTACTGTTTTGCACATTTGAAAGTTGCTGAGAGAGTAGATATTAAAGGCCCTCATCACAAGGGGAAAAAACCTTATAACTATGTGTGGGAACAGATATTAACTAGACTTATTGAGTTGATCACTACATAATATACATATAGCATATACATATACATATAGCAAGTCATGCTGGACAACTTGAAATTAATGCAATGCTCTATGTCAATTATGCCTCCATAAAAGAGAATGAAGAGACAACTTACAGCTTGAGGAAATGTTTGCAAATGATTTACCAAATAACTTGTTTATATCCAGAATATACAAAGACTTCCAAAATTTCAATAAGAAAACAATTAGTCCAGTTAAAAATGGGCAAAAGATAAAAACAGAGTTCATTAAGGTATCAATGGGGCCTCCCTGGTGGTGCAGGGGTTAAAGTCTCAGCACTATCAAGCTATTGTCAGCCACTGTAGCTTGACTTCCATTCCCAGCCAGGGAGCTAACCCACATGGTGCAGCAGACCTCTCCTGTCTCACCCACTGCTCCCCTCAGCAGTATATTTTAGTAGATCTGCCTGTTCTGCCCCCTACTATGTCTCTGGCAAATCCTCTCACCCTCCACACCTCTGGCCAATACCTCAGTACCTGTATACACAAAAAAATAAAAATAAATCTTTAAAAAAGTATCACTAATAGTACTTAAGTGTATGAGAAGATGTTCAACATCATTACTCAACAGGGCAATGCAAATTAAAATGACAATGAGCTATCACTATAAATGTATTAGGGTGGCTATAAATGTATTAGGGTGGCTAAAATTTTGTTTAAAGATTACCACCCTGCAACCACACTATTGATCAATGGCATCTCACAATGATCCACACAATGATCAATGGCATCTCATATCACAGAGACAGACATTCTATACTTCCTCATGGAAGAACACATAGCAACCAAACCTACAATAAACAAAGCAAGATTGACTCACCATACATTGATTTGGTTGAAATCAAGTTTCATTATATCTTAGCCTCACTTTTTGTTTAGACCTGATTTTTTTAATAATAAAAGGCATGGGACTTTTGAGACGACCATCTCAGAAGAACTGAGATGGTTCATTCCACTTTTCAGTGACTCTAATCAGTGGATTCAAAGTCAAATCTCTCCATTATAAAGGAAGTACAGGGCCTCCCCGGTGGCGCAGCGGTTAAGCACTGCACTGTGGAGCTGTCTGCAGCGGTGACGCGAGCGGTGACACGAGTTTGATGCCCGGCCGGGGGGAATCCCACATGGCGTGGCGGACCACTCCTGCCTCGCCCGCTGCTCCCCTCAGCAGTGTATTTCTGATTTGCCTGTTCTGCTACCCGCTCTGTCTCTGGTGAACCCTCTCACCGCCCCATGCCTCTGGCCTGTGCCCCAGCTTGTATGTATAAATAAAATAAATCTTAAAAAAAAAAAAAAAGGAAGTACAGACATATAAGTGTAACATTATTGCTATCTAAGATAAGCATTTGGAATGGAATCAGCAAACATACTCAGTATGTAAATAAAACGTTATACAAAGTGACTTCTCAAAAAGGAAATAAATGGTGTTCATCAAGTCTTCTAGGAAAGAAACCACTTCAATAATTTACCAATTCCTGAGAAGCTCTCAATAAATTTAAAATACTGATTAACAAAACTTAATCATTAAAAAATCTAAAGGGATCAGGCCTTCCTGGTGGCGCAACAGGTTAAGCGCAGTGCTGTGGAGCTGTCAGCGGCTGCTGGGCTGCTGGGACGAGAGTTCAATGGCCATCCGGGGAGATTCCCACATGGCGCAGCAGACCTCTCCTACCTTGCCGGCTGCTCCCCTCAGCAGTGTATTTCGGTTGATTTGCCTGTTCTGTTCCCCACCCTGTCTCTGGTGAACCCTCTCACCACCCCATACCTCTGGCCTGCACCCAAGCTTGTATGCAAAAATAAATCTTAAAAAAAATTAAAGGGATCAAAGTTCATGAGTATCAAAGTCTAGTTCCAATATTCTTATAATTCTGTATGTGTTCTTACTTAGTTCTCTGAATCATACCTGCCCACAATGACCCAACTGAAAATGGAGATAATGTAACTAACCTGGCCTTGCCTCAAGGGACTATAGGAAAGGTGAAATAAAATACAAATGTTACAAAAAGGTAAGGCAGGTATTTTTTCTCATGAATTAGATTTAATTTTACCCAGAACATATTACATATTAGCAACAAATTAAAAGCCAGCAAAACCACCAAAAATACAATAACCTGGGGGCCTCCCTGGTGGTGCAACAGGTTAAGCGCAGCACTATGAAGCTGTCTGCAGCCTCTGCCGCCCGAGTTCGATGCCCAGCCAGAGAGATTCCCACATGGCACAGCAGACCTCTCCTGCCTCACCCGCTGCTCCCCTCAGCAGTGTACTTCGGTCCATATGCCTGCTCTGCTCACCACTCTGTCTCTGATGAATCCTCTCACCTCCCTACACCTCTGGCCTACACCCCAACTTGTATGTATAAATAAATAAAAATCTTTTAAAAAATACAATAACCTAAATGCTTGAGAAGCTACAATCTAAATTTCATAAGATACTATGACTGAATTAAAAAGAAATTGTCATTTTCATGTAGCTGTTATGCCAGCACTCTAATAATTCACTTAAAATTGGCTTCTACCATTTACTGTATTTCATTGAAAGCCACATCACACATATATAATTCCCTGAGAAGGTCATATTTAACAATGTCTGTGTTAAAATAAGAAGATTAAACCAATACTCTTGATATCACAGTGCTTGACTTGGAGGTACATCTTCCAAGGTACTGAATTCACTAAACAAATATTAATCTAAACAGGAAAATAGGGGGCCTCCCTGGTGGCACAGGGATTAAGTCTCAGCACTATGAAGCTATCAGCAGCCACTGCAGCGTGCGTTCTATCTCTGGCTAGGAAGCTGACCCACACGGTTCAGCAGACCTCTCCTGTCTAGCCCGTTGCTCCCCTCAACAGTGTATTTCAGTGGTTCTGCCTGTTCTGCTACCCATTCTGTCTCTGGTGAACCCTTTCACCTCCCCCAATTCTGGCCTGCACCCCAGATCTTATATGCATAAATGAATAAACCTCAAAACAAAAACATTGAGTTTACTCTGACAAGTCACTGGTTTCACCTATAAAATTGTATGTTCTATAAATTTGGTAATTTGAAAATACTCAGCATATACCAAAGAATCAACTCCTCCTGCAAAGATTAAATCCATTAGCATTGTTCTGAAAATAAATGTTGTGCAAAATATTTTTAACATAAATGATTTTTTACCAACTGGGACCTGGAAAGGAGAATCATACCCCAGATCAATGTCTCTCAACTCATCATCCAAGAAAACTTTTAACAACATTTTGCATTTTGATAAAGTTTCTGGTTTAGTGACTCATCAAATGCCATTTTAGAAGACTAATCTGAAACCCACAAAGCTACTTATTCTGTATTTTAATGTTAAAAATACACAAAAGCTGAGCAGTTCTTCCTGTACCACCTTCTCCAAGGTAGGTTTTAAGAACTTTCCTTTTCCATCATCTGGAAGAATAAACATTTCTTTTAATCTCTTCAATTAGTGGTATCTAAAATTCTCACCATGGCATCATTATGACATTTTGAAAATTAATGATAAATTGTTAAATAGTTTATGTTTATATACAATTACTACTATATCATCATCTGAGTAGAAGTGCCCTAACATTTTTAAATGAAAGTACAATTTTAAAAATTTTTGCAAAGAAGAGATGTTCACATTTCAATACAATTGGTAAACTCATCAGAAAAATATAAGGTAAACAAGATTCTGCTGGGATGAAACTGAATGAGCAAGGTACCCAAGAACCAAATGCCCAAGAACCTATTTCAACTTTTTTTTAACACTTTGTGGTCCGCTCACTTATTAGTATGTGTTTTTGTCACCAGTATCAGGTGGCCACCCACGTATTAATACATGTTCATCTAGTCTCCGGTTTTTCACGCCACGGTGGATTTATTTGGAACTATTAAGAGCTATTTCTTTGATCATACTCAGTCTAGAAGCTTTACACATTGTTTTGGTGAAAGTGTAAGGTGTTCTATGAGAGATATTACAGTTTTTTTTAATATCCAGTAGTTCAGGAGTTGTGTGTGTTTTATTGAATGCTTATACCATTCATGCGGTGGCACAGAAAATGGCCGGCCCCAAGGGCTGGTAAATTTAAAGGGCACCAGCACACAAAGTGTTAAGTAGCTAAAAGAGCACATTCTTAAAAAGTCAATGTGCTCTTACAAAGACAAGTCCACAGAAAGACAGAGACCACAAAGAAAAGGAATTTCTGTTCCAAAATTTCCAAGAAGAAAGACAGGGGAGGGAGGAAAAACCTACAGAGAAGCTAATAAAAGCTAAAACACTAGGCTAGTTTACTGACATCTTAATTTTAAATACAGAAATTCTTACCTCCCACTGTAAGTGAGGCGGGATATTTCGCATTTGAAGTTTCCGAATCCTGCAGAAGAATTAGAAGATTTAAAACAACAAAAACAAAAACAAAACACATTAATAGTTAAAATCAAAGGCTTAAATAGTTAAAATTGGAGGCCATGTAAAATATTAGTTTTACATTAACTACAAACCAATATATTACAGAAAATGCAGTCCAAGAAGGAAAAAATAGATAAAGCCAATCTCAAAATGAAAATATTAAAACCATTTGGAGATGTGTCACTGAATTGTTATGGCTTATTTTAATAGTCACTAAAACTGGCAGGTATAATGTTTGAAAAACATTTCAACTGATGACTCCATTTAAAGTTCAAAACCTTTGGTGTGAAATTAGACAGAACACAGACACCACCTTATTCCTCAATCTGAAATCACAGCCAAGAGATCCGTGGATAGAATTCAGGGAACTGGGGTGGGGGAAAGAAATCACATTATTTATTTTCACTATCTCCTAACTGAAATTCCTTCAATTATGGACATTGACATTAACCACAGTAGAATTACAGTACTTGTAATTCTGACGTCAATACAAATCAGATGTTTTCATACCCCATTAAGTTGTTGCAAATCTTTTTTTTTTAAGATTTATTTATTTATACATACAAGCTGGGGTACAGGCCAGAGGTGTGGGGTGGCGAGAGGGTTCACCAGAGACAGAGTGGGGAGCAGAACAGGCGGATCAGAAATACACTGCTGAGGGGAGCAGCGGGCAAGGCAGGGGAGGTCTGCCACACCATGTGGGATTCTCCCTGGCTGGGTGTCCAACTCGCACTGCTGCTGCCCACAGCTCCAGGGAGGTCCAAGTTGTTGCAAATCTTTAGGTATCATCTATACTCATTACTGTGAAAGTCAGGGGTATTGTTAGAATTTGTTATTTATATTAAGCAGATCACTATGAGTTTTAACAATTTTTACTATTATTTAAAATAACTTCGTTCCTTTAAAATTTTATTTTTTGCATTTAGAAACATCCTAGTAGAGCCTTGGTTTCAGATTGTCAAAGGAATCCACAGTACAGAAAACATTAAAAATCTCTCATATTGGGCCTCCCTGGTGGCGCAGCGGTTAAGCGCTGTGCTGTGGAGCTGTCGGCAGCAGGTACGCAAGCTCGACGCCCAGGTGGGGAGATTCCCACATGGCACCACAGCCCTCTCCAGCCTCCCCGCTGCTCCCCTCAGCAGTGTATTTCCGTAGCTCTGCCTATTCTGCTCCCCACTCTGTCTCTGGTGAACCCTCTCACTGCCCCACGCCTCTGACCTGTACCCCAGCTTGTATGCATAAAAAAATCTTTAAAAAAAATCTCTCATATTTCTTCAAATGCCCACATATGGCATACATAATATATTACATTCATTACGTATTACCTCTTATTACTCTATATATACTATGTATTTATATATTACTATAGACATAGCTATTATATATAATCTATACAGTTCTAAATTGTACAAGTGTATATTTACAGCATGATCAGCATGATATATATACCCTATATATTTTTATATATACGTGTGTATGTGTATACATTCTACCCCTTCCTCCACACTGTCAGAGAGAAAAAAGAAAGAGAGGACTAGAAGAAAGGAGGAAGAACAGTTCTGCCTACCTATGACTATGCAGGTATCTCTTTTTCTTTCTCCTTTTCCTAATAAACCTGTACTTTTAAAATGTTAAAAAAAAAAAGGGACAGAAGAAAGGACATTAACTATGATATTGTATTATAGATGCCACACAATGACCCCCTTAGAAGGGAATTTATAGTCAACTACCTATTTAAAAAAAAAAAGCACCAGCAATTGGACTTGAGATCTCAAGTGAAATAATTAACTTCTAAAAATTAGAACTGTAATAAAGTTCCCTTTCAAGGTCAAATACTTCACTTACTTTGAAGCACCACAGCAAACCACCAGCTTAGTTAGACTAAACTGACAGCCTGGTCCTTTGTTTCTTCCATTCTCCTCAAAGACTAAGAACAAATATGCCACAGATACCACCTATCCTTCAGGGAACGCTCAAGAACACAGTGATTAACCAATCTCAGGTACATCCTGTTTGTAATCACAAAATGGAGGAGGAAGGAAGGAACATTGTATATTTTTATTATAAGACAGTGAAACAAAGCAAAATCACAAGGAGCACTATACAAAAGAGATGGTGAAAAGGTTAATTTAAGAAAACAATTTCAAATACCACCTACTTTCATAATTTACACATGAAATGCTAGCCTGGAGTTGGTTTCAAAATAACTCACGTGCTAGTGACTGCTACAATTACAGAATAGGTACTGTCACTCTACTTTTATATAAGCTTTATATTTTCTATAAAAGCCTTAAAATATACCCTATTAAAATGATTTCTACTACTTACATCTCAAAATTGCCTTAACTAGCATCAGTTATTCAAACTGTGTAAATGTTTACCCTGAGTAACCAAGGAGCCTTTAAGATTTACTACTCATACTCAAGTACTCATCTCTTTAGTCAAACAACACAGTGTTAAGAAATTAAGTATTTGCCCCTATCAGACTTATTTTTCTGGGTATTACTAAAAAAAATTCCAAAAAGTATACATATAAATGTACACACAGAGTTCAGGTCAACTAGCAGGTGATTGCTCGTATTACAAAAACAAATATCCACACTTCACCGGACTCCTAAGAAATTCTTTAAATAGAATATCATCTTTTGTACATTTAAAGTAATCCATTAAACATCTCTTTCCAAGGCATTCTTCAAAAATGTACATTCTAATGCCATTTACTTATTGGCAGTTACTGCCAAATAATTATTTCCCTTAAATGGCTACCCAGTTTCCATTATCTGATTCTCTCAAGTTTCATTTATACAAATATCAGACTCTTTTCATACAGCTAGTGTTTTGACATCTAGAATTGTTCTTTCCCACTTAGCCAGGGAGTAAGCTTACACTCTGCAGCTTCACCCTTGGCTGCTAACCCCAAACTCCACTCTATCCATACCAGAGCCAAAAGGCTCTCCTGCAAAGGCTGGCTCCAACCATCCAACAAACCCAACAGATTCTGACCCAAAAAGGTACTTAAGAAAACCCACCCGGGCCCCCCTGGTAGCGCAGCGGTTAAGCACTGCGCTGTGGAGCTGTCGGCTGCGGTGACGCGAGTTCGCGAGTTCGATGCCCGGCCGGTGCCTGGCCAGGGAGATTCCCACATGGCGCGACAAACCTCTCCTGCCTCGCCCGCTGCTCCCCTCAGCCGTGTATTCCTGTCATCTGCCTGTTCTGCTCCCCACTCTGTCTCTGGTGAACCCTCTCGCCACCCCCACCTCTGGCCTGTGCCCCAGCTTATATGTATAAATAAATAAATCTGTAAAAAAAAAAAAAAAGGAAACCCACCCCAAGCAGCTGTCCTTACTTACCACGCTGACTGTACACAATTGAAACAGTCACCTGCTCCTCCAGGCTCCCATCTGAGCTTTCAGGATTGGGTTATCTTTAGATTTTATTCTAAATACTCGATAGTCAAGAAAATAGATACTGAAATTTCCTTCTCCCAATTGATTACCAAATAATTAAAGTTCAATTTAACTAAAAGCAAAGTAAATTGATGTTTCACCTCTTAAAACAAATCTAATTAGTAATGGGATACATGGCCCGTGAGAGCACGGACTCAGGTTTCTCAGTCACTGCTGTATTCAGAGCCTGAAACAGTGCTTGGCACCTGAGAAGCTCTCAGTTGATAATAATTAAATTTGCTATAATATGTAGAAGGGGAAGAAAAATACAGGAGTCACAAACTCACCATACAGGAACTACTGACATTTCCAATAGTTTCCTTACAAATTATAAAGAGACCGAGAACAACTGTGTTTTGCAACTATCCCAGGCCAGATAGGTTCACCATCAGTTCAGGGAACTTAAAAGAGAATCTTGGAGCCCTTGGCATCATCCCCGCAGGTTTAACAGTAAGCAGGGGAAACAAGCCAGCAAGGAGACAGCAATTTGGGCCCCTATGAATCTCTATAAGCTCTTTTCTCTGGGCTTTCTCTGGAATGCTTGTGGCCTCTTCCCCTCAAAGTCAAGCTGTCTCTGAGTAACAATGTCCTTATAGCCCTGACCTCTAGGCGCAGGTGTGCACACTTGCACATGCGCACACACCCATGCTCAGGTGTCCATCGTTAGGAATGCGTGCCCCACATTCATGTGCCTTTTACATTAACAAGATCTAGGCCACAGGTGATAACCACAGAGGCTAATGGCATAAACGCCTGACCAATTCACTTACCCTACAAATTGGCAAAATAAAGATTGAGAAAACTAACCCCCAAATGATTTGATCACCTGTTGTTTAAAAAAAATCAAAAAACCAGGCCTCCTTAGTGGTGCAGGGGTTAAAGTCAGCACTCTCAAGCACTAGTTCACTCCCCAGCCCAGCCCAGCCCCAGAGCTTCCACTTAGACCAGCAGACATCTCCTGTCTCACCCTGCTCCCCTCAGCAGTGTACTTCAGTAGATTCGCCTGTTTTGCTCCCCACTCTATCTCTGATGAATCCTCTCATATACTTCCCCCTGACCTCGCACCTCTGCCTACACCACAGTTTTTGTATGCATAAATAAATCTTGGGGGGGAGGGGAGGCTTATTTTAAGTTGATCAAATAGACCTTAAGGGTTTTTTTTCCTGAGGGAAAAATGAAGTAAAGTTCAAGTTTCAGGATAACACGTTCTTTTAAACTTTTAAGTCTATTGTGCTTGAAATATTTGTAAACACAAAAATTCAGTAGCAAATTTATTAAAACCAGGTTTAATTACAGGATAGAGAGCCAATAGAGAAGCTCTTGTAGACTTTAAATCACTTTAAGATCTTTAGTATAAACAATGGAACTTAAATTGACTTTTTAGAAATTTTCAAATTGACTACTATTAAAAACTTATTAAATCAATCTCCATATGACCATGCCAGTTTCATTATCAGGTAAGATTACCTGATCTTGTTTATCTATACTCACACCTGTGCCAACAAATCCCACTTACATGGCCTGTCATGCTGAAGTACTTAAGTCAACAGGCTTAAAAGATAAGGACCTTTTGTGTTTAAACCTAACTATAACACCTTTATTGCTCCAAAAAGTGATTCACTGAAGTTCCTTGATATCAAATATACACTATTTATTCCCAATTACTTAATGACCACCTTTTTTAACAGCTGGTTTGTTCACATCAAGATCCCAAAAGTTGTACACATGTGTATAGGTGATCTCTCTTAAGTCTATTTGGGACAAGATTTTCCCTTCGCTGTTTTCTTGCCATTTATTTGTCAGGTCAGGTAATAAATCCTACACAATTACTCATTCTGGGTTTTGCTCACTTATCCCCTTTGTGTCATTATAATACTTGTTTGAGTTGAATAATTGAATGTTGAGTTTGATATACAATGATATATAGTGCTTTTATATTAAAAAGCATAAAATATCTAACAATACCACCTCACCAAACTAGAACAAATCAACAGAAGCTACACATTCTCCTCTTATACCACAAATGCCTGCCTTCCCAGAACATAATAGCCATCACCCCAAAATTGTCACTTCCTGGATCTGCCATACAACCCAATAATTCTACTCCTATGTATCTATCAGAAGAATACAAAAATACCAATTCAAAAGAAAACCCCCACTCCCATATTTCTGGCAACAGTACTTACTGTAAGCACTATTTACAATAATCAAGCTATGGAGACAATCTAAGTGTTAGGCTCAACCCGCCCCTCCCCAACAATAAGGTCGCTGTGAAGAATCTCCACGAAGATGCGTGACCTTGGAAAGAAACTCATGTCCCCACTACCCAGACGGGCCGCCCACAGCCCGAATGCACCTGCAAGGCCACCAGCTCCAAATGGAGTTGCCCCCACCCTTGGAATTCCTTCACTCAGTATAAAAACCCAACTCCCTAGTTTCGGGTGGACTCCACAAACCCCCGCCTGGGATCTGTGAACCTCGCCTGGGAGTTGCTAATAAAGGCTTCTTTATCTTACATTCCCCTCTGCTTCGTTGCCTCTTCTCTAGCTCGACCTTACACTAAGTACCCAAAAAGAGATGAGTGGATCAAGAAGATGTGGTATATATGCACACTGGAATATTACTCAGCGATCAAAAGATATACTCATGTCATTTGCAGCAACATGGATGGAGCTGGAAGGGATTATGCTAAGTGAATAAGTCAGAAGACATACCAGATTGTGTAACTTATACGGGTAATATAGAAAAACCAAACAAAGGTTTGGATAAATACAAGCTTAAAAACTAATCTTTGGTAGCTGACTATAGAATTGAGGCATTGGGGGGGGGATCAGAACAAAGTGGAGGAGTGAGCACAATGGACTATAGTGGTGGATTATGGGTGGTTCAGTGGTGGGCTGTGCTCCAGAAACTATACCTGCAAGGGAGGATCCACTTCTGAAAAACAAGCAATGCAAACCAACATTACCTTAATAAATTATTTCTTTAAAGTATGTAATTCCCACGCCTCTTATTTATAAATATTATTTAATATTATTAAAAAATCAGGGCTTGGAAGCCAACAAAAATCTTGTTAAATATCTAGTTAGAGTTCAAATTTCCCCCAATTATTTTTTTTTAAGTTAAATGGGTTCAATCAGTATCCAAAAAGGGTCATCTACTACATTCATTGAGTATGACTCTAATTTCATAATCCACATTTTCCTTATAACTTATTTGGAAAAACTAACAAAACCTGTCATTTATCTTGTAGTTTAGTTCTTATCTAGATTTTTCTAATTATACCTACACTGTGGTGTTGAATATAGCCCTCCATACCCTATGAAAATGGTAATGGGGGGGGAGGGGAGGATAAGGGCACAAAATGGAAGAGAGGAGAACACAGGGGACCATGGAGATGGATCACCGGTGAATTGGTGGTGGGCTGCCCAAGGGGAATACAAAATGTAAAAGACATAAATAACAATAACAAAAAAACTGTAAAAAAAAAAAACCCAAAAAACAGTAAAAGACATTAAAATTTTACACACACAGAAAAAAAAGAAGAAAATGGTAATTAGATCAAAAGATGATATTTTAATTGTTGTTACTTGTTTGGAGAGAGAGAGAATTATTTCACAGGAGGTGTTCCATGTTTCCACAAAGA
Source organism: Scalopus aquaticus (assembly GCA_004024925.1). Taxonomy (NCBI): domain Eukaryota; kingdom Metazoa; phylum Chordata; class Mammalia; order Eulipotyphla; family Talpidae; genus Scalopus; species Scalopus aquaticus. The sequence continues at coordinate 16,006 of PVIJ01012732.1, forward strand.
GATACCTTATCGCTGGTTGTCTTCCTGTGATTTGGCAATCATTAGCAATCATTGCTTAAATCCATTATTTCGCTGTAGGCTGAAAAATAATTTTCTCATTTTATCATGCCTTCTATGGTTCTTTTTTTTTTTTAAACTAGAATTCTTCCGTAAAGAATAATTTTCCATCTTCAAATATTTGGATAGTGAAGCACAGTAAGTGCAGGAAAGGCAGGCTAAATATTATTTCCCTTCTACAGCAGACGATTGTGTGCCCCTATTGTATCCCTTACCTCTGCTTTCACCTTACCTCTGTGGTAGACAATCACCTGCACACTGTCTCTTCCACCTCTAAGCACACACCTTAGGCATCTCTTCTTTTTCAACTCAGAGCTTTCTCTAAAGGTCCGAAAAATACAGGAGCAACCCAAAGGCAGAGGAAAAATAGGACGTACCCCAAATTACAGGTCAAGGGTTATTTCTAAAATAAATTAGCTTCATGCAAATCCTTACCTCAATCTCTGCTGTCAAAGGAGTCCAAAGCATCATTAGTTTAAGCTTTTCAGAGTAATGAGTCATTGCCCTGGTATTGTCCAAAGATGACCATGTATCTTTTTTCCAGTATCATTATAAATTCATAGATTGATACTTTGTGTATCAACCCAACACATTCTTTCTAATGCTTAAATTGTCCAATTTTTGGCCTGTCAGTGGACTCCTCATCACCTTGGTTCCTGCATCTTTTAAAATGACGCCAGTCATTTTTGAGAGCTCTCTTCCTTTCTATTATGACATAATAACCCAGATTCAATTTGTACACGTCCTGCTCCACCTATGAATAGTCTCATCTATGTGGAACGTTGGTCCCTTTTAATCAGAAATAGTACATGGAGATTCCATCTGGTCACGAGGGATGTTCAATGTAACTGGGTTGGTCAATGCTCCTAGGCCAAAGTAGAACATGGTATGCATTTCATTTGAAAGAGAAATGAAACATGTTCATGTTGATTATTCCCAATTCAAATTTTAGAGCACTACTGTCTTGTCAAAAGTCTTAGATAGTTACATCTTTTCTTTCTATGTAAAGTCTGACAAGTGATATAAAGACAGAAACAAGCCTGTGTTTTACAACTGTAATCTGAAATCTACGTGTTTAAGTCCTAACCTCCGATGTGATGCTATTGGCAGGTGCAGGATTACAAGAGGTAAAGCATCCATTGCGAAACTGTGGCCTTTAAAGATTTATTTTTTATTTTTTATTTATACATACAAGCTGGGGTACAGGCCAGAGGCGTGGGGCGGCAAGAGAGCTCACCAGAGACAGAGTGGGGAGCAGAAGAGGCAGATCAGAAATACACTGCTGAGGGGAGCAGCGGGCGAGGCAGGAGAGGTCTGCCACGCCATGTGGGAATCTCCCCGGCTGGGCATCGAACTCGCGGTCGCCGCTGCCGACAGCTCCACAGCGTAGCACTTAACCGCTGCGCCACGGGGGAGGCCTGAAACTGTGGTCTTTAAAAGAAGAAAGACCAGAGCCCTCTTCACTGAAGAAAGGCCACAGTAAGTAGGCAGCTGCCAACAGTCAAGGAGAGGACCCTTACCAGGAAGAGAATGAACCTGCCAGCACCTGGGTCTTGAGCTTCCCAGCCTCCAGAACTGTGGGAAATAAATGTCTGTTCTTTAAGCTTCCCAGCTCACAGTATTTTGTTACAGTAGCAGAATTGCAAAGACAGTGTCTGTTATTTCACTTTACCCTCACAAGTCATCACTTTATAGATTAGGAAACAAAAGTACAAGCTTAACTTGTCCAAGTACACACAGCTAACATGCAGCAGGGTTAGAATCCATCTTTGGGTATTCTGGCTCCAGCATCTGTCCTGCTTAGATTGTACTCAATCTTACTGATTTCACTTATCCAACCAATAATGTAACCATGTCAAATAACTTCAGAGAAATTACAGGTGGCATTTTAAACCCAAAAGGTAAAAGATAAATTTTCACTTTACCCCACAATTTTAAACAGTCACAATTTAAATATCAAGACTCACTGCTGACATTAAATGCACAAGGTACGTATTAATACCAAGAAAGCAAGGCAACTATATATACTAAGGCAGCTCACTCAGCCGCCTCAATATATTATAAAAATTGTATACACAGGCACCCAAGTACTTACTTGAGGCTTTGAGAAGCCAGTCACTTCATGGTAAGTCCTAACGCAAAACACAGAAATATATCAGACTGACAACGTTTTGTTCGAATTACCTACCAAGGCCTGAATGTAGTTTTATCTAATATCACAAAAGGCTGTCTCATCTCTTTCTCTGAATTGTGGAATACTTCCACAACTCATGCAGGAATCACTGCTCTCCCACTTGATAAAGAGGCTGTGGCTAGAATCATGAACTGAGCTGTTTTCACCAGCTGAATACAGGAAGAGAAAATCAGGTCTAACTGGTTATATGTTCCCCTTCGCCTTGTTTTCTTATGCAAAGAACCAGGACACACGGTCCCCATTTGGACTGGTCATTTTCAAATTAAAAGTCAAGCCTTGTGGACTCAGGCAGTAAAGTGTAGCCTCTTCAATCTGCCACTTGGGGGCACTCTGTATCGTTTGCAGATTTTCACTCCAACTCAATCTATGGCCAAAGAGCCATGTATTCAACCTGGCCAAATTTAATGTTTGTAATTACTACTTGCATTAATACGATATTCAATATTGTCATTATATCTACCCTTTCTTAGTTATACAGTTCTAACTAGCTCTTTAGCGTCAGTTTTCTCTCTTCCAAAAATGTTAAGTCTAGCCAAAGAAATTAGACTTTTCAAGAGAGTCTTTAGGAATAAATCAGGTTGACCTCAGGTTAAGAATCTCTGTGCAGGGCCTCCCTGGTGGCACCAGGGTTAAAGTCTCAGTACTATCACGATATCACAAGCCACTGCTACATGATTTCCATCCCCAGGCAGGGAGCTGACCCACATAGCACAGCAGACCTCTCCTGTCTTGATGCTGCTTCCCTCAGCAGTGTATTTCAGTAGATCCACCTGTTCTGCTACCCATTCTGTCTGTGGTTAATCCTATCACACCCCACACCTCTGGCCTACACCCCAGTTCTTGTATGCATAAATAAATAAATAAATAAATACATATTTTTTTTTGAAGAACCTCTGTGCAACAAGGGACTTACGGTGACAGCTCACAGGTGATGTGTTTGTGGGAGAATTGTGGGGACTACACCTGAGATGAGAAATCAAATACTGTACAAAATGAACAACAATGTAAGAAAATAAACTGAAATGACAAAAAAAATCTCTGTGCAAGACTGAATCCCACCTATTGAGTCAAAAGTTAGGCCACATGTGTAGGGAAGAAAAGCATGTTTGCTGCAACAGTTAAAGAGGATGCCAGATCCTAGCGAACTGAATAGTGTATGGAAGAAAGGAAAAGTGTGTTATTCCCTCAACTGTACAGGTAAAGAGATGTCATTCCATGGCTAGTCTAAGAACCATCAACATTAGAATCACAGGAAGGCGGGGCCTCCCTGGTGGCATAGCGGTTGAGAGCTGTGCTGTGGAGCTGCCCACAGCTCGAGATGCGAGTTCCCCGCCCAGCCGGGGAGAATCCCACATGGTGTGGCAGACCTCTCCTGCCTTGCCCGCTGCTCCCCTCAGCAGTGTATTTCTGATCTGCCTGTTCTGCTCCCCTCTCTGTCTCTGGTGAACCCTCTCGCTGCCTCACGCCTCTGGCCTGTACCCCAGCTTGTATGTATAAATAAATAAATCTTTAAAAAAAAATAAAAAACAAAAAGAATAACAGGAAGGCTTACTTAAAATGATTCCAGGGTTCCACCACAGACCTCATAAATCAGCATCTCTGGGGGCAGGGCAGGGAAATGTGGTTTCACACACACTTAAGTTTATGGCGACCACTGAGGTCAATTTAACAGGGCAAGTCCCATGAGGACAAAATTATTTCTAACTTACCGACTGCTGTATATTCCAGTGTTCAGCAGATTGTCTGCTCCTAACAGGTATTATTTAACATTGTTTAAACAAGGAATAAAAGAACACAGTCTTTCTTGACATTATGATGCTAAGTGAGAATCTAAGGTGATTCTTCTATCACCCACTCCTCAGCTCCCAGATCTCCATGGGAACAGCATCAACGTTTTAATTCCCTTAACTTAAACAAAGGTATATTTATCTTCTAAAGTTGCAAACCTTATTTTCAACAATGCAGATGTCTGACAGCCCTAAGTGTATAGAGAGAAACTTGACTGAAGCCAGTGGTATAGGCTGGTGGTAGAATTCAAGAAAAGCTGAGTGTTCTGTGTGCTGCTCTTACTATCAACGCTTGTGTTTACATACTGCCAGCTATCTCTCTTCTAGGAAAACTGTCTCTTCAAAGGAAGAATATAGTTAAAGTTCTTACACTTCTAAGATATGTGCAAAATAAGTCGAAAGAACACTGAAAAATCATAGTCAAATTCATAGTACACAGGGCCTCCCTGGTGGCGCAGCCGGTTAGCGCAGCGCTGTGGAGCTGTGGAGTTCGATGCCAGGCCAGGGAGAATCCCACATAGCATGGCAGACCTCTCCTGCCTCGCCCGCTGCTCTTCTCAGCAGTGTATTTCAGTCCATCTGCCTGTTCTGCTCCCCACTCTGTCTCTGGTGAACCCTCTCACCGCCTCACACCTCTGGCCTGCATGCATCCCAGCTTGTATACAAAAAAATAAATAAAAATCTTAAAAAAAAAAAAATTCAGGGCCTCCCTGGTGGTGCAGCGGTTAAGCGCTGCGCTGTGGAGCTAGCAGCAGCAGTGAAGCGAGTTCGACACCCGGCCAGGGAGAATCCCACATGGCACACAGACCTCTCCTGCCTCGCCTGCTGCTCCCCTCAGCAGTGTATTTCCATCAATCTGCCTGTGCTGCTCCCCACTCTGTCTCTGGTGAACCCTCTCGCCACCCCAAGCCTCTGGCCTGTACCCCAACTTGTATGCATAAATAATAAATCTTAAAAAAAAAATTCATAGTGCACAAGCTGATCCTTAGTTCCTGAATAACCAAAGATAGTAGTCATCATACTGAGACTTAATCTGAAAATGCATCTTTAAACAATAATGTAACCACCAGTATCTTAACTAACCACAAAAGTAAATGTAGTTGCACACAGGGGAGAGTTACTATTTTAAATAAAAGGCTTGTTGCCTGTATGACTCAAAAATGCAGCTCCTTCAAAAGCACAACATTAACACAATATAGCAAATTATACATATCTCCCTTGAAAATTAGGGTGGTTACTAGGGAATAAGTATTTTGATATAAAACTGCCGTATGTTTGAGTCATACTGAAAATTAATCATTCCCATATTTTTCCACAGTTAAACTAATTTTATAAATACCATTACATTTTTTCCCCAACAAGTCTCAGCTTATTTTTAACAAGTGCTTTTTAAAGCTGTTTATCTTAAAACCACTCTATTCAATGGAAAAGCCACTAATCACATGAGGCTACTGAGCACCTGCAATGTGGCTAGTCTAGTCCAAATTGAATTGTTCGGAGTATAATATACACAAAAGACTTTGAAGACTTAGTACCAAAAAAATAAAACTTTTCAACAATTTTTATATTGATGTTAAAAGATTACAGGATATGTTGTGACATACAAAATTAATTTATCTTGGCACTTGTTAATTCTTACTATGGCTACTAGAAAAGCTAAAATTACATACGTAGTTCCCATCTTTCAATTTGATGGATTATCTTAAACAGTATACTTGATACTCAGCCAAAGCTAGTTGATTAAATTTTGTGTTTGTCAAGAAAATTTCAGGAACAATCCAGGAACAAAGTTTCATATGAAATATTTGCTTTCCACATGAAAGTCACCACTCAATGAACTGTGTCTGTAAAAAGAGGTACTATAAACTTTTTAAAAGTTCTGTATTTCGAATATAAGGATTGCTCTGTCTTAATATTTTTAATTTCATATCACTGCTAACTGGATGTGGTCCTTATCCAAAGCAGATACTTATTTTTCTTTTTTCTTAATGGGAAAGTTGCAGTTGATCATTATCAAATTGTATCACCTTCTCATCAACTTTATAAACTATAATAATCACACTACCTGAGAGTCTGAAGAATGAGGAATGCTTAGAAGCCTTCTTGCTTTCAATAAGATATACAACACACATGGTTTATTTTTCCAATTCTTATAATTTTTGTATAATGTAAGGGAAAAAACAAAGACAGGCAAATTTGATCCAAACATCTATGCCTGATATTCCTAGTCCCCAGCAGCTCAATCCTTACTTTGCTTTCGTAACTATGCTCAACTTTGCTGATAACCCTTGTCCCAGCAGAAAGTATAATATAAATGCAATGTAACTATACCAGTCTCTAAGAGTAGCAAATCTTTCCTACTTAATAAATTATTTTACATTCTAATGAGGTTTTTAAAAAGATTTTTAATAAAGAACCAGTTAAATAAACTTTTTTTAAATGCAACACGCTTACCTATATCAACTTTTTTACAAACTCAAACTCACATTAAGAAACTATTTGAATCAAAGTGCTATTCCCACAAATAAAATTTTGGCTAAAATATTAAAAGTTTCCTATTTCTTTGTTTCGAAGCCTATGACATGTTTGCCAATGAAAGAAAAAAATCAAACCTGAAATGACCAAATTTCTAGACCACAGATGTCCTCTGGGGAAAGAGGTACATGTAAAAAGACACCACAAAAAGTACTTTTAGCAAAATCCAGACCCTGGAAAGCTCTCCAGCACAAATACTTTCTTTTTTTAACAATTCAAAGTAAAAGGATGGAGAACTTAAACATTAAAAAAAAGCACTTAAGAGGTATCAATCAATCACAATCTATGAAACGTACCTAAATTCTAATTTAAATAACTATTAAAAAAATAGACAACTAGGGAATATTTGTTATCAAATTAGTACCAATGTTTCTCAAATGTAATAATGACATGATCTATGTTTTAAAAACATCTTTATTTTAGAAATACGTAACTAAAGAATTTAGAGATGTAGTATACTTACTGTCTTGAATTTGCTTCAAAATAAGCAGGAGGGGGCCTCCCTGGTGGCTCAGCGGTTAAGCGCTGTGCTGTGGTGCTTTCCGAAGAGAAGCAAGTTGGACGCCTGGCCAGGGAGATTCCCACATGGCACAGCAGACCTCTCCTGCCTCGCCCGCTGCTCCCCTCAGCTGTTCTGCTCCCCACTCTGTCTCTGGTGAACCCTCTTGCCGCCCCACACCTCTGGCCTGTACTCCAGCTTGTATGCATAAATAAATAAACCTTTAAAAAAAATAATCAGGAGGATGTGTGGTATCAGGGCTTAGAATATCAAATAAAGCTGGTCCAATTAGTGATTCTTGAGGCTGGGTGATACATAGCAGAGGATTCATTTTCATTATTGTCTCTGGTGCAGTAGTTTGGAATTACTGCATTTTTTTCTGTTCCCTAAAATCTAGAGGTCACCATCCTCACAAATCACAGGTACATTCCATCAAAATCAAACTCTGGGCTTACTAGCCAAGAGGAAGGAAGTTTTAGAAGAAAAATGTTAAGTTTAGGTAAGTTTACGATAGTGTATAATTAAGTTTGCATCTGATAATAAAGAAGACTTCAGTATTTTCATGCACATAAACTTCAATTACATTAGAATTCCCCACATTGTGAAAAAATGAAGAGATCCTAAGATTTTTGCATTAAACCATAGTCTTCTCTTTCTTAGAAGAATAGTACATTTATATTCATTTTGTTGCACTAAGGGCAGTGTAACTTGACATGTAAGATATTTTCACAAAAATTTTAATGAAATTATTGGTTTTTTTAAAGATTTGTTTATTTATGCATACAAGAAGTGGGGTGTAGGCCAGAGGTGCAGAGGGTGAGAGGACTCACCAGAGACAGAGTCGAGAACAGAACAGGTGGATCTACTGAAATACAACTGCTGAGGGGAGCAATGGACGAGTCAGGAGAGGCCTGCTGCGCCATGTGTGTTAACTCCCTAGTGGAGGATTGAACTCATGCTGAAGTGGCTGATGACAGCTTTATAGTGCTATCTTTAACCCCTGTGCCACCAGTGAGGCCCTGAAATTACACTGTTTAAAAGGAAACCTCTGTTCCATTAGGACAATTCTACTCAATTTTCACTTACACCAATTCTGATACAAAAGATGCTGCAGATGAAAAGAAACATCCCTTAATTATCAAGACTCAGAGAGTCAGCAGCATACAGAAGATTAGTCATTTTCAGATTATTTCTGCCACAACTACAATTTTAAAATATTTTTAATTCAATGATATTTAGAATAAAAATAACAACAGATGTCATTTATCTGTGATTTCTAGTGAGTGAAACACCTCACCAGGTGTTAAAATATATTGTCACTGTATAATACATATCTTTAGTATATATCCTTATACTAACCAAACTAAGCAAGCATTAATACTCCCTTCCCATTTTACAGATTAAGGAAACATTCTCAAGAGATTATTTTGACCAAAGTGAAAAAGCAAGAAGAAGAAAAGAGAAATTCAAACTCCTAACTCCAATTTCCATGTTCTTTCTACCTTAATTTTAGGTGTCTACTAGTTGGTTTTTGTGTAAGGGGGAAAACACATACCTTCAGAAAAACTGTCCAATAAAATCCCAACAACATAAATTCCAATCTCCTGGGGAAAACTCTAAAAATTACCCAATTTAAATCCACATTTTACAGAGGAGGCTCAAGAAGGTCATATAAACACAAAGTCAGTCATTTCAAGGTAAGCAAACATCCAACCTCATCCAGAAACTAATGACACATAAGCTAACTTGTACTGACAGTCAATACCCACAATATTTCATAAAGTTCGCTTCTTCTGGGAAGTCATCTCAAGGGCTCCATATGCTTGCAATAGTTGTTAGACAGAAGTGAGTTTTTCCACATAGGATTTCAGTAACTATATTTCACACTTCCAACTAAATCACGTTGTGAAAAATGACACCAAATAGAAATTTGGTAGCAATAATGATAAAATCTACTTCATAAAGTTAAAAGACCTAGATGTTAGATGTTAGAAAATGCAGTGCCTTTACTTTCTAGCATCATGTGTTTTAAAATGTTACATATGGTTCAAGTTCAATTTAAAAGGTGGTATGTTAAAACCATGCCTCCATTATGACAATCTGGGTACAATATCATATTTATTATCAATGTGATCATTCTCAGAACAGGTGAAGTAAGACTAACATATCTCGAAACCCATAGAGGATACAAGTCTCTTGAAAGAAGAAAGTTCTTAAGGTCTTCTTTATATTGGTCTTCAGTATCTTACAATGTGGATGTGATTTGCTAAGCTTAATGAAAACCAAAAGGAGAGGAGGTGCTGAACATCAAAGGTACAAATATCTTTCACCTCTGCAGAGTACCCACCCTCAAGAGAAACCAGAGTACATCTACTTGCCCTCAGGCTTTCTCTGTAATATAGATATGAAGAGTTTAAAATAGCCCTTTTATTCTCTTTATTCCCAGATGTTCTAACCCCTTTTGAAAGCTTTACTATTAGAAAAACCATCACGAACTAAAGCTGTCATTAACAATCTATACAGGATATTAAACTTTAGTGGGCTGGGCTTTAGACTTTAACACCTTGTAAAAATGTTTAAATAAAAGCTTACGCATTTCGAAAACACTTAAGAACGTGTTAAATGGCCAAACACTTTAATTATCTGAAGACTGACTCGCAGAATTAAGTGCAAAATTTAAATCGTGAGAACAGATTATCCACAAGGGGGCAGCACACCAAGACTCGTGACACCTCTCCAACCACCGCTATCTGCACACATAGGTCATTTTATTTTTACACGGGTTACAAAAGGACTGCAGAAGTTTTGATTTTTCTTCCAAGAGGTCCTAAATCACACATCTATTTAAATTAAGTATACTCTACTGACTACTAAGCATACTCTACTGACGACTTTAATATATCTTAAGTTTATGAAAGTATGCTATGTTACAAACATTTGGGATTCTAAATCCCTTTCTTAAGGGCTGATCTTTTAGACTTAATTTAAATAGTTATTTACTCCTAAATTCAGAGATTTTAGGCATTTTGGGGGCTTGGGAAAATTTTAAATATTTATAGTGGATAACTTAAAAATCAGTTGCAGAATTCTATCTTCAGCCTAATACAATCAGAAAAATGAATAGAAAAAATACTGTATATAATTAACTTGGTCTATCTTCTCAAGAGCTTGTGATTCAGAATAGCAGCAGTCTCGAGACTAAAACAAAATTATGACAACCAACCAGAAGCAGATTCACTTTTAATACATGCATCTTAAAATTGTGTAGATAAAATACAAACCTACAGAAACTTAAGAGTTCCACCTCTCTTCTAGAAACTTTAAATTACCTAATCAGATAGTCCGACTCAGTCTAGCTATGCATTGAAAGTTACCACCAATTATGATGTGCTAAAAATACATTAACACACATATGATTCTTATAAATCTGCTTTACAATTCAATAAAGTTACTGTAAAATGTTAATTTTTCTCTTTCAAACTTGTAAGTTAATACTTTTCAGTCTCCTTGGTACCTGGGCACACTGATTATCAATGGCAGAGCTCAAAAGATATGTTTAAACAAAATAAAACAGCAAGTAAGTCACAGAAGATAAATGGCTAATAAAAATAGCTATAAAACAGTCTCTTGAAGCAGATTTATTACCAACTTGCTATGGATTAATGACATCTTGAAAATTTTAAACTTTTGTTTAAAGTCAGTAATATAGAACTATATTTTCAAGATCTTAATTCATAGCATTATGTTTTCTTCATTGCTGGGATAACAAGAAAATATAAGGATATACTCAGACTTTGCTGAGACCAATCTCCAGGCTTTAAGAAGTTTTAGGGTTTTTGTGTATTCATTTTAGATATTTTCATGTTATTAAAATATCCACCTAAGTCCTACAATAAATTTAGAGACTAGGGTGGCTGTATATAAATCACATTAGAAATTACAACAAAGCTAGCTAACTAGAAAGCTTATTTGAACAAACCCTTTGAAAACAACATAGAGAAATTTCAACTTCTTTGAACTACTGTCATAAAATTAAAAACTTGTCCTGAAGAAGTTAAATACTAATACACAAATCTAACACACCCAAAACTAAAATGTGTCAGATCTGTATATTAAAATAGAATAAACAAAAAAAATAGAATGGTGACATTTTAAATGAACTTAATGAACTTGTCTGAAGTTCAAGACATATAAATAATCTTAGATATATAATGCAGTATTGGATTACTTGCTATAATTCCATTATGAGATATTAAGTAGTTTAAGGGCTACAAGTTTAAACAGGTCTATAAAATCATAATCAGTTTGATGTGCACAAAATATTTTATACTTCCAACTGGAATTAAAACGCACCAGTATTTCAACTGTTAAAAATCCATTAATGTACAATTTAAAATATTGCTAACAGTTTAAAAACTAACATATAATCCCCTTCTTTTTAATCTTGAACTATTTCCTGTTAAGTAAGCTTACAAATTAGATTTCAGTATTTTCCAGAAGTTTTGCTAGGATTTTTCTGTAAAAATTCTAATTTTAAAAATAAACAACAGGGAAGCAAAAAAAAAAATGCAGTTTAAGAACACCGTTAAAAAAATAATATATTACAAGTAAAATAAAATATTTAAAAGATTTTTAAAGAAAAACTTTAGGCACTAGAGTAAGGGGGGAAACACCATCAAAATTAAATTTAGAGCACTGACAAAGTTCCAATCAATACATGTACATGCTATTTAAAAGAACTGCTATGAGATTTTCAGCTATTGGTGGGGGAGGGATTTGCTCTTTTTTTATTTTTGGTTAAACATTAAACAAGAAGGGCCTCCCCGTTGGCGCAGCGGTTAGGCGCTGCACTGTGAAGCTGTCGGAAGGCCGGGGAGATTCCCACATGGCACAGCAGACCTCTCCTGCCTCAAACACTGTTCCCCTCAGCAGTGTACTTCAGTCCATCTGCCTGTTCTGCTCCCCACTCTGTCTCTGATGAACCCTTTCGCTGCCCCACGCCTCTGGCCTGTACCCCAGCTTGTACGCATAAATTAATAAATCTTTAAAAAAAATTAAACACATTTCTTCTCCCCATACTTGATGAAGTAAATCACATTGCTATAATTTTCATAAAATTAGAATAATCTGTAACAAGTACTACTAATAAAGCCTAACAGATTGCTAATATACTATTAATTAAAAAAGACATTTAAACAAGTTACAATATGCTGTCAGTCCAGATATGGGTAAATATACTTTGCTCCTAAATCAAGATCCCACCATTTTAACAGTAATGAACACAATACTGTATTATCACAGCTTTCCACCACCACCACCCCACCACCCCAACCCCCCACCCCACGTTTAAAACTGCTTTTTTTTTTTTAAGATTTGTTTATTTATGCATACAAGCTGAGGTACAGTCCAGAGGCATGGGGTGGCGAGAGGGTTCACCAGAGGCAGAGTGGGGAGCAGAACAGGCAGATCGTTGGAAATACACTGTTGAGGGGAACAGCGGGTGAGACAGGAGCGGTCTGCAGCGCCATGTGGGAGTCTCCCCAGCCCGGCGTCAAACTTGCGTCACAGCTGCCTACAGCTCCATAGCGCAGCGCTTAACCGCTGCGCCAACGGGGAGGCCCTAAAACTGCTTTTCAAAACTCTGAAACAGTTAGGGGTAGAACTGAGAAAGTAAGTGCTCTCTTTTTTTTCTTTTTTTTTTACATATATATTCCCAGATACTTGTATATGTATACCTATCTCCCACCCTTCAGAAAATAAGGGGGATGGGAAAGAGGGACTTGTATACAATGGTTGCATTTGGGGAAGGAGGAAAGGAAATTTTAAATCATTTTTATGGTTTCAGTTTTGCTACTTATATTGTATTTTTAATCTTCTGAAATCCTTTTGTCATCTCTGGAAAAATTAAGATTCCATAGTACTTCTTTCAGTGTGCACACCATTCATCAAGACTCAGATTAAACAGTAATATGTGAAAAAAACATGACAATGCTCCACCAATTTTATACTTACTATAGAGTCAATGTATCAAAATGCAAAATTCATTGTGCAGACACATAATCATGAGTTAAAGTTACTCTGGTCGGGAAAAAATAACCTACATATGACTAACAACTATAAGCACATACCAGACATTAGTTACTACACATTTTCAGGTGAAGTGCACAGTATCTGAATTTAGACTTAACACACCAAATACTAGATAAAGATTTGATTCTCCTCGTTTTAAGACATTCCAGAAGACAAATATATTAGATTTATGGTACTTTTAGCTAAAGGCTGTCCTCCAGTTAAGTACAATGCTGTTCATCCAAAATAAAGCATAGTATGCATAGATTCTATCTATATTGTGGACATTCTATTATCACAATCATTTTTCCATATGTGCTGAATCATGCCTTCAGTATAGCAGCACCATACTAAATACCTCTTTCACCTTGTCACAACACCTCACCTTGTCACAGCCAAATAACACGTTATAATATACATATAAAAGTCAATGAGTCCACATTAATATAAACAAAATAACAGTGGAAAAGAGAAAGCTCCTCTGTAGAGTAAAATTCAAACTAACAAATGTAGAAGACTCTTTTCATTAAGATGGTGCCAAAAGCAAAGAAGGAAGCCCCCGCACCTCCCAAAGCTGAAACCAAAGCAAAACCTTTGAAGGCCAAGAAAGCAGTGCTGAAAGGCGTCCACAGTCACCCGCCTTCCCGCAGCCCAAGACACTGTAACTCTGAAGGCACCCCAAATACTCTGGGAAGAGCACCCCCAGGAGAAACAAGCACATCATCAGGTTCCCCCCGACCACCGCGTCAGCCATGACGAAGACAGACGGCAACACCACACGTGTGTCCACGGTGGATGTCAAGGCCAGCGAGCACCGGGCCACACAGGCTGTGCAGCTCTGCGACACCGGGGCGGCCAAGGTCAACACCATGATCAGGCCTGACGGAGAGAAGAAGGTGCAAGTTCCACCGGCTCCCGACTAGGATGCGCTGCTTGGTGCCAACAAAATCGGGGTCATTTAAACTAGTCCAGCTGGCTAACTCTAAATAAACATTTTCATCATAAAAAAAAGAGGAAAATTACTAGAATCAGAAAGTCATCATCTGGCAGCCACTATGGTAATAATGGCTTCAGATAAAAACCATCAGTGGAGAGCCTCCCTGGTGGCGCAGCGGTTAAGCGCTGCGCTGTGGAGCTGTCTGCAGCAGTGACACAAGTTCAGCAGGGGAGAATCCCACATGGTGCGGCAGACCTCTCCTGCCTCGCCCGCTGCTCCCCTCAGCAGTGTATTTCTGATCTGCCTGTTCTGCTCCCCACTCTGTCTCTGGTGAACCCTCTCGCCGCCCCACGCCTCTGGCCTGTACCCCAGCTTGTATGCATAAATAAATAAATCTTTAAAAAAAAATCATCAGTGGATGTTAAAATTAGTGAAAAGTATATGAGAAACAGTCTTTCTGCTGTGTCAAAATATGTCCCCACAAAATTCTTCACACAGAGGAGAAAATAACTTTACACTGGAGAAGTCTGCCAGACACCACCCTAACCAAGTGATCTAAGTTAACCTACCACCACTGGAACAAAAACCATCACTTCATGCCCCCAAAGTGTTTCACAAGGGACAATCATTTCTGCAGGATTCCACCAAAAACACACCACCTGATTCTAATCACAGGGAGACATCAGACCAACACATATTGAGCAACATTCTACAAAATAACTTGCTTATACTCCTCAAAAACATGAAGGTATTGAGAGACAAAAGACTAAGAAAATACACCAGATGACAAGAAACCAAAGAAACATCTGAGATAAATAGTCTGTAATCTTGCACTGGATCCAGGATCAGAAAAAGGACATGAGGGGGGAAACAGAAACAGCATCTGTAGATTAAACACTACTGAATCAATGCTAATTTTTAAATTTTATTAGTTTCCTGTGCTCATGTACTAGAATGTCCTTGTTTTGGGGAAACACACACAAAGTATTTAGAGGTAAATGGCAGTCTGTCTGTAACTTACTTTCAAATGTTCCAGAAAATGTAAAGTAGTCAAAGCTAACATTTGGGGGGATGGGACAGAGGCCATATGGACAACTTGCATTGTTTGCAACTTTTCTATAATTTGAAATAAAAGCATTTAAAGCCTCCCTTTAAGCCACAACCCCAACTGCTATTCCATTTGTCTCAAATTATGAAAGCAAACTCCTTGAAAGTCTACCCGGTCTACCTAGTCTCTCCACCGCCTCTCCATCCTCCCACCCTTTCACAGACCAGCACCAGCCAGAGTTCAGCCCTACTGCTTCATCAAGATCACACATAGCAGGACCCTAATGATGATCGCTTGCCAACTCTATCCTCAATCTACTCAAGGTTATCTGTCACAACTGATGACTCCTCTGACTTTACAAACTTTCCAGATTTTTTTTTCCAAGGTTCTCCTCTGACTCCAAGGACCTGGTCTCAGGATCCATCATGGAGTCTCCTGTATCCATTACCCCTCAGGCCCCTCCTCTATCTACCATCTAGTCACTGTGCTATCTCCACTTGTCAAACAAGCATCTTGAAATTACCTGGCCAAACCAAATGTATTGTTATCCTGCCTCATGCTGCTCTGTAATCCTGCACATAGTAATTAGTGGGACCTTATCCTTCCAATCCCTTAAGCAATAAATGGTCAAGTAATCCCTGGCTCTTCCATCACTCTATACCCAAACCATCCAAGCATGCTACTGACTCCACCTTTAAAACAGAAAATTCTAGGGGCCTCCCTGGTGGTGCAAGAGGTTAAGTCTCAGCCTATGAAACTATCTGCAGCCACTGCAGCATGAGTTAGATCCTCAGCCAGGGAGATTCCCACATGGCACAGCAGACCTCTCCTGTCTCGCTTGCTGCTCCCCTCAGCAGTGTACTTCAGTAGATCTGTCTGTTCTGCTCCCCACTGTGTCTCTGGTGAATCCTCTCATCCTCCCCCACCACACACACACCTCTAGCCTAGACACCAGCTCTTGTATGCATAAATAGATATTTTTTAAAAACACGCACACAGAAAACTAAGCATTCATCGCCACTACAAACACCACCATCTCTGACCTGTATAATCACAATTATTTCACAGCTGGACTCCATGATCCCTCTATACCCATCATGGTCTATTCTCAGCAGGGTTTCCTTTTAAAGACAAGTCTCATCAGAACTGTTCATTCTAAAAACCGTTCTATGTCTTCCTCTCATTCCATCGCTATCTACCAGCACACATGCTCACTTTCTACAACTTCCTCCTGCTGCCCTGTCCCAACCACAATGGCCTCCATGTTGACTAGAAAGTCACTGAGCATGTACTGGCACTGAGGCTACCAGGGCTTGCTCTCTCCTCTGCTGCATGGCTCATCCCCTGGCCCCTGTCCATTTCACCTCTCTACCTCCTTCAAGTCTGCTCATGCAACACCATATTGGAGAGCCTTTCCCTGATCATCCAAAATGAAACAGTCAAACCTGACCCCTACCAATTCCTCCTTAATTTTTCTATTCTTTTCCTCTGTAACTTTTAACATGCACATTACATATTTACTCTATTCAGCTCTTCTCTCTGAGCTGAGAATAGACCTGCTGAGAATAGACCATGATGGGTATAGAGGGATCATGGAGTCCAGCTGTGAAATAATTGTGATTATACAGGTCAGAGATGGTGGTGTTTGTAGTGGCGATGAATGCTTAGTTTTCTGTGTGTGTGCTTTTAAAAAATATCTATTTATGCATACAAGAGCTGGTGTCTAGGCTAGAGGTGTGTGTGTGGCGGGGGAGGATGAGAGGATTCACCAGAGACACAGTGGGGAGCAGAACAGACAGATCTACTGAAGTACACTGCTGAGGGGAGCAGCGAGCGAGACAGGAGAGGTCTGCTGTGCCATGTGGGAATCTCTCTAGATCAGTGCTTTCCAACAGAAATACAACACAAGCTGCGAACACAAGCCACATCTGTGATATGAAATTTTCCAGTGGCCACACTTAAGTACAAACCAATAGATAACACAGAAAAATTATTACTGATATTGTAATCTCTTTTTAAACTAAGTCTTCAAAACCCAGTGTGTATTTCACACTTATACCACTTCTCAGTTTGGACTAGCCACACTTCAACTGCTTGATGCCCACAGTGGGATAGCCAGTGGCTGCCCTCAGCTTCTTGAGAGCAAGTTTTTCTATTCAGCTCCATCTCCCAAGCACCTAAAACAGGATTGGCATGTGTAAACACTCAAAAATGCAGTGAATGAATCATTTAAAATTACTAAGATCCAAGACCAGCAAAACAGAATCATGTAAAAAATACAACATAATAGCAAGCTATCAACTTTCTCAAGATGGAATATACAAAATAGAGTAGACTTGATGAAATACCATGAAAGGTCATTGGTGCGTTGTAATTACTGAAAGGGAAAAAAGTCATTGACTAAGACAAGAAAAATAACTACCCAGTGATAGGAACAAATGTAGTTATTTTCTAAATTTAATCAATGGTTACTTGGGGCAAGAAAAGCTGGCTGGAAAATGTCAGAGGTGGGACTTTTTACTTGGTGATAAATACAATATCACCACAAACTTCCAGACTCAAAATACCTAAATAGGCAAAAGAAACTTTTATAGTGCCCTGTGATCCTAGTTAGATTTAAGAATCTAAAGAAAGCTAAAGAGTGACAAAAGGTACTGAAGGCTGTTCATTTCCTTAGGCAAGACCAATAGTCAATGAGTGATTCACCTTGGCTTGGGCATTTTTTCCCTACTTAAAATATATTTTAATAAAAACACTTTCTCACCACCTTCAAATATCACCATCACTTATGGACCAGAGGGTTTTGGGTGCCGCCCCACCACTAATTCCCTGGAGCGCTGAGGCACAGATCAGCCTGTCTTCATTCACTAGCAGTCCTTGTGGCAACTTCAGGGGCTTTATTCTTATCAATTGTTTAACTACTTTCAGTTTTGCATTCACTGAAGGAATACTCTTAAGAATTTAGGAAGTGTGTGCTTTTTCTAATCTTTGGCTTGAATTTAAGTCACGACTGTGGATGTCCAAATTCACTTCATTTTGCTAATGTGTATTTGTTCCGATCACTCCCAAAACTACTCATTTTAACTGTTTTATCTTTCACACACCTAGATTTTTCTTTTGTGTTTAGAGTTTCTTGCATTTTCTCCTGTTGTTTTTTTTTTTCTTTCCTAGCACCTATGTTTTACAAACTGACTTATGTAAAATTCCCTATTGAAGCCAATATGTCATGGAGTATCACAGAATCCTCACTTGTTCTTGCCATCTGTTGTGTTATGCTGTAAATATGTATCACAAAAATACCTGCTCCAAATAATCTCAAGCATTACATTTCATTAGTGTAGAGCAGCAGTTCTCAATATATAGTATGTGAACTCCTGGGGGTCCCTGAGACACTTTGGAGGAGTCCAAGTCAAAATTATTTTTATATTACTAATAAAATATCATTTGCCTTTTTCACTATGTTGATACTTGCAGTGAGTGCACAAAAACAACAGTAAGTAAACTGCTGGCACCTTAACATGCACCAAGGCAGTGGCAGTGAACTGCACTGGTAGTCACTGTGTCCTCACCAGCAATTGCAGTAAAATCATTCAAGTTTTCATTTTAAAGTGTCTTTGGGGGGTAGTAAAAAGTACTAACTTTATCAAATCACCCTTGAGTGCACATCTCAATCTATGTGAATGAAGAAAAAGGCAGTATGCAAAAAAGCACTTCTGCTACCTATTATGATTGTATGGAAAAAAGTACAGCGCAGTTGTTTGAGTTACAGGACTAACCCAAACACTTTTTCATGGAGCAACATTTTTACCTGAAAGAACGAGAGACAAAGTATGTTCACTTGAGTATCTGGTGGACATTTATTTAAGCTTAAGTATCTGGTGAACATTTTTATCAAAAGGAAATAAAACCAGAAGTGACTTTAAGAAAAATTAAGTCATTTGTTGCTGAAGACTGAATTTCAGGTTTTAAGTAAAAACCAGAATTTTGACAAACTTTTCTCTACCACCATGAACTTTGACAATTTCCCAATACTCATGGATAAAAGATCCATTCAAAGTACAAAAGAGACCAATGGATTTTAATGTAACAGAGTACAAAAAGGTCATAGATGATTCAGATTGCACACATCAACTAGCCTTAAAAATCACCACTAGTTGAATTTTGTATAAGAACAAAAAATATCCACAGTTATCAAAAAGACTATCAAAATATTACTTTCGTTCTCTATAAATGTGAGATTGGACTTTATATGCTTCAATGAGAAAAATATACTGTGACAGATTGAATGAGGTAGTAGTACTGCGTATTCAGCTCTCTATTAGGTCAAACATTAAGGAAAATTGTAAAAATGTAGAATGTTTCCACTTTCCTAGTTTTTATTATAGAATTTTTTTTACAAAAAATCTTACATAAATGTAATGGGTTTCTTATAGTTATTCATTTAAAAATAACCATTTTAAAACTATGGTTGACTGTTAATGAAGTACATGAAGAAACAAAAACCAAAGTTCTTGAGGTTAATCATTTTTAAGGTTCAAAAGGTCAAAAGCAAAAAAGTTTGAGAACCAGAATAGGGTATAAAGGCATCGATCTCACATTAGCTCTTGCCTACTCCATCAGTTTCCCTTTGTAGAGACAGGCTCTCTTTTCATTGGGTAACCTTCCAGACCTTTTTCTGTATTTAGACACATGCATATGAAAGCTTTTTTCTAATACCTGTCTTTTAAGAGTGATTCCATGACATTCTTTTCAATAAACTCTTCCCACATCCACTCACATACATCTTTATCATTGTTTATAACTGCTACAATATGTACTATAGTATAGTTTGTTAGAATGTTTACATTTTCTTTTGATGAACATTTATCTACAACTTTCTATTAAACAATACTGGGGGAGGGGGAAGCCTTATGTCTTTTGCCTCATATTTCTTTATAACAGGACACTGTAAGTAAATTTGTTGGCAAAGAGAAGGGCATTGAACATGCCTAGAAGTTCTAAGTCATTTAACATAACTTTAAAGTGCTCTTAAGAAAAAGAGAGACCACAGAAAAAGAGAGTGGGGCCTCCCTGATGGTACAAGGGGTTGTCTCAGCACTATGAAGCTATCCACAGCCATTATAGCACAAGTTCAATCCTCACCCAGAGAGCTTCCCACATGGGGCAGCAGACCTCTCCTGTCTTGCCCGCTGTTCCCCTCAGCGGTGTATTTCAGCAGATTCACCTGTTCTGCTCCCCCCTCGGTCTCTGGCGAATCCTCTCACCACCCCACACCTCTGACCTACACTCCAGATCCTGTATGCATAAATAAATCTTTTTTAAAAAAGAAGAAAAGAAATGAAGAGAAAAGAAAAAAGAAAAGAAAAGAAAAAAGGGTCTATAGTTATCTTCTTTTCAAAAGAACTTCAAATATAAGTAACAGCAAATGTTCCAGCCAAATTAAGGATAGGGATCTTCTTTGCTTAGAAAGCAGACAATGATGAAAGTTCCAGATCTATATGAAATTAATATTTGTATTACAGGTGTATATTATGCATGTATATATATATAATATAGGTACAATTTATAGGTGTATATGTACAATACCTGTTAAAATGTGTTAAGTGATGCTATAATGAAACCTAAAAGTCTCCCTGCATGTTTTATGGACTCTCTTACCCAGAAACTGTTACACCAAATCTTGCCTAATGATAGGGAGCTCTTTTACAATACTGTTAGTTAAGACTATGCTAAATACTGTAAAAAATCTTGAGAACTGGGCTGTTTTCCATGCTACTTGGTTGAAGAGTGTTCACTTTGTAAGTTTTAACAGACACTGCCAAATGGCCTGCCAAGATGTCCTGGCCAATTTACTCTCTGGCCGAATGACTACTCATTCCTCCACACTCTTGCCAGCACCAGATATTATCAATCTAGTCCATTTTTCCAAAAATAATAGGCCATTACAACTGGCTTTCCCTAAAAACTAGTAAGATTGGGTATCTTTTCCTAAACAGGCTGGTTTTTCAGATAGCCCCATGTGATCCACCACTTTCTATCCTCTGTATATATTGTACATGTTGTCTCCGTTTTTTATATTAACAGGAGTTCTTTATCTCCTAACCCATGTTTTAAGTATGATCTCTTAAGAAAATTGTACAACAAGATACGTTTTAGGAATCCTAAGATAAGGTACAAATTCTTAACGTATTCATAATTTATAAATCATGGTTTACAAAAAAAGTATATTTCTATGTATCTTTACATGTGAGAAACCATGGAATTATGCAGGAACAGACATTCTCACCCTTTAATTTCAATTGCATGTAGATAGACATAGGTCTCAATATGAGACAATACTAGTTAGATGCCAGATACTCCAAAAAGTCCTTTAATTTCCAACAAGCTTGTGCATGAGTTTTTACTGACCCTATTTGTAAACTGAGAGGCTCAGAGAGGATAAGTTTACCCAGGACCACAGGGCTGAGCAAGGATTCTAAGGTTGACATGATTCCAAGCAAGATGTCACCGGCCCTCTACTGCTTTATTGCAGCCCTTGATTTCACTCAGTTAATAGTGTGCAGCCACTTTTCTCCAAAGGTTCATTTAATTATATCATTTGGAATGCCACAACAAAAATCACACAATAGAAGCTTTAATCATCACAACTGATGACTGTCTTATAACGGCATTAAAAAAAGGACATCATCTGGGCCTCTCTGGTGACGCAGCGGTTAAGCACTGCGCTGTGGAGCTGTGGGCGGTGCGAGTTCGACGCCCGGCAGGGGAGAATCCCACATGGCATGGCAGACCTCTCCTGCCTCGCCCGCTGCTCCCCTCAGCAGTGTACTTCTGATCTGCCTGTTCTGCTACCCACTCTGTCTCTGGTGAACCCTCTCGCCGCCTCCCGCCTCTGGCCTGTACCCCAGCTTGTATGTATAAATAAATAAATCTTTAAAAAAAAAAAAAAAAGGACATCATTCCGTCAACCTTACAACAAATTTCCTATTACTAGTTACTCTAATTACCCCAACAGAGAGTACCTCATCTAAGAATAGCTCTAAATGGAATGTTTTGGGGCACAGCCATGCCCATAAAGCACTCAGGAGGTAAAGAGTTCGACAGGCTCTGGAGACCAGACCTAAAAGTCACCTGAGGTATCAATTCCTGCATGGTAATCCTAAATAACCATCTGTTAAACAGTATTAACTAAACCAAGCCCCTAAAGTTAAACAGGTTAAAAATCAGAACACAGTCATTCCTCGAGCACACAGGCTGCTGTTAACACTCCTCAAACCCAGTCAACTCCTTTCCTACCTTATACATGAGCCTCTCTAAACTGAAAGAGCTCAGAGGACCTCAGAGTTCCCCCTCATAGGCAGGATAGTCCATGCTTATGTGCCTTGGCTCTGCTATCCCTTCACGCTTTTCCAACCTCAATATACATAGCTAGCCTCGGTTTGCCTTTATATTATTCTCCTTACCTACCCCGGCTTACTGTGCTAACACGCAGCTATGTCTTATAGCCCTCCTATGTCTCTGGGGCACCCCACACACACCCCATAACATATTTACAGTTTCTCTATATCTATAGGGACATGAACCCACCTTTAGGATTACTGCCACAGTGAACTGAACTATTAGAGAAAAATATCACTCTGGGATTGAGACATAACAAAGTGAAAGTCACTGTGCTCTGTACTTTTCCTCAGAACAAGTATCTATTCTTCTGTCTAGTCCTAAAAAGCAGCATGGAACCAACTACAAGCACAAGTGCTCAATCTATGCCTGTGAAGCTAAAATTTATATAAGCCATAGAGAACTAATTTATTTCTTTTTTAAAGATAGAGTTTACTTATCCATAGAAGAAATGGGGTGTAGACCAGAGGTACAGGGGGTGAGAGGATTCACTTCAGTAGATCCACCTGTTCTGCTCCCCACTCTGTCACCAGTGGGGAGCAGAACAGGTGGATCTACTGAAGTACACTGCTGAGGGGAGCAGCAGGCGAGACAGGAGAGGTCTGCTGCACCATATGTGGATTAGCTCCCTGACCAGGGATCAAATTCATGCCATAGCAGTGATGGCACTGAGATTTAACCTCTAGGCCATCAGGGAGGCCTATTCCTAGGTATCTTAGCTGTAAGTTGTCAGAAATTAATCTTTATACATTTTAACTTAAGTCTTATGTATAAGGGGCACAAATGAATAGGGATGTATTTTTGTCAATTAGCACATTCATGGTAGAAAAATAAGGTTATTCCTAGAATTAGTCCTGCATGCTTGAAAAAGTTTTTAAGCAAACTGTGTCACTGCACACTTCATGGAAAGCAGCCCTTCTAGGGTCTCCCTGGTGACACAAGGGGTTGAGTTGCAGCACTATGAAGCTATCAGTGGTCACTGTAGCACGAGTTCAATCCCCAGCCAGGGACCTTCCCACATGCTGCAGCAGACCTCTCCTGTCTGGCCCACTGCTCCCCTCAGCAGTGTATTTCCATCAGTCTGCCTGTTCTGCTCCCCACTCTGTCTCTGGTGAATACTCTCACCCCTCCCCTCACCTCTGGCATACACCCCAGCTCTTGTATGCATAAATAAATCTTAAAAATAAAATAAAATAAAAGCAGTCCTCCTGGATGTCAACTTATGACTAACCATGTTAGTGTAACTGAATGTAGTGTTTTGGGCAGAGTACTTTCAAGTTTAAATGTGCATGTCTTTTGCCGATACTTTTCAGTATAAGTTACCTTACAAAAACACCCAACCCAGAGTCCTATGACATAAATCTAAATATGCTCAACTTAAACTACTATGAAAAGAATGCTTAATTTCTTTTTTTTTATTTTTCTATTTTTTAAATTTTTTTTATTTGTTATTTATATCTTTTACATTTTGTATTCCCCTTGGGTAACCCACCACCAATTCACCCGTGATCCATCTCCATGTTCCCTTGTGTTCTTTTCTACTCCATTTTGTGCCCTTACCTTCCCTCTCCTCTGCCCCCTCCACCCACTGAGTGTCTCTCTCCTATTTGGTTTCCTTATAGTCCTGTTATAAGTGAAACCATTCGATATTTTTCTCTTTCTTTCTGGCTTATTTCACTGAGTATGATCACCTCTAATTCCATCCATGTCGCTGCAAATTGCATGTGCTTATCTTCTTTGAATGTTGAATAGTATTCCATTGTGTGTATGTACTAAATCTTCTCGATCCAATCATCTATTTCTGGACATCTGGGTTGCTTCCATACCTTTGCTATTGTGAACAGTGCGGCAATGAAAATACGGGTGCATGTATCCTTTTGAATTAGTGTTTTTGTGCCCTTTGGGTAGATTCCCAAAAGTGGTATTGCTGGGTCATATGGAAGTTCCATTTTTTAGCAGTTTGAGGAACTGCCATACAGCTTTCCATAGTGGTTGGACCAGTTCGCAGAATGCTTAAATTCTTGCACAACTATTCTGAACAAGGCAACTGCTATTGTACCATTTATACCTGCTATTTGTTCCTACACTAAAGATTCTTCAGTGCTTTTAGTACTGAAGTGCTTGTGTACTGAAGTACACAAATTATAAATATGACTTATCTGTTATATCAAAAAACATGGGTACATGCATAGAAGAATCTTCGGAAAATAAAGCACCATGTTACCAGCTATAACACCTGGGAGGTACATGGGAATAGGGAGCACTAAGAAACAAACCTTCATACTTTACTTCCCGTTTTGAATTATTTTGAATGCATACACATGTAAAAATTCAAGTTGTTTACTTAACATTTATATACTCTACTGTATCAAGGTTATACTTTAAGAAAAAAGAAAAAAGGTAATACATGCTCCCTGAAAATAAAAACAAAAGGATACAACCCACAGATTGCTGCTTATATGATTTCACATCCCAAAACAGAACAAATATTTTCCATATATCTGTTATCATCACCAAATAAAATCTTTATCCAGCTTTCACATTTGAACTTCAAGGAAATAAATACAAAGCTGCCAATGGAGTGACTACCAGCTTCACACACATTGTCCCCAGGATCTAGAAGACACTGTTTCCATTCAAACATCTCAGATCCTCAATTTCCTCATTCTTATACAACATTGTGCATCTCAAAGTGGATTCTAACCCAGGTTTAAGACCTTGTATCTCACATTCTTCTGACAATACCTTTAGTTCACAAGGACACATGAACACAAGCATCAGGACTCCTAACCAAGAGATTTCAGCATAATTTCTCCCCCCTACTTTCTCCTAATCTTAGTTTAAGACACTTAAGCAAGCCAGGGTCCGATTAATTTTAGTAACAAGCTGTGATAACCAGCACCATGGACTCCACTTTGGACATCTCTACCTCTTTTCCCATCTAAAATATACCTCATGAGTCACAATCACCTGTCTGAGATAAAGCCATGGTACCCACTCCTCACACTCTCTGTTCTACTCTAATTTCTCCTTATGTCCAACCTACTTCCTACAATTCTTTATATTAAGATGAAAATGCTTAGGAAAAAAAAAAAAACCTTAGAGCAAAAATAGACTCATTGTCTTAAAACAGGATATCATGTTTTCATTCCACAGTACACCCTGGGTTCTAGATCACCTTTACCTTGTCTTTTTCCAGACTACCTGTGCCTCTTTCCTACACAAAGATGATAAACCAATCCTTCAAAGAAGCCAAACAAGATTTCTTTTTTCTTCAGAGAAAGCAAGAAACAGAACATCTCTGCTCCAACTTGCCACTGCAAACATGATCTGGCTGCTGTGTAAGCTACTTTGAGGATTTGACAACTGAAACGGGAGGAATGAAGGCAGGGCAGAGTCATAAGACCTGGAAATGGGTTCCCACTAATCACCTGCAGTGCCCTGGGCAAGTCACTTCTTCTCCTGTGGCTTTATAGGGAATCCTTTGGTAAAGCAGCTAATACCACTAAAAACTCTATTGTGCTATCTCATTTTTATTAGTTTTTCTTTCTTAAAGAGATGTTCAACACATTCTAAAAGTAGTACCCTATTGATCAAAATACTTGCAAACACAATTCTTAAAAAGTTATTCAGACCAAGTAATCGGTCTGAAAATCAAGTGAACTGACACATCCCCTGGTTTGAGTGAGTACTGTGGCCAGATGGAATTCATAATTTGATGAAGACGCCAAGAACTAGGTTTCTCAATGTGCAAACATGAGGGAATTTAGATTATTTACAAAAGGTATCTTGAATTTTTATAACAAAAATTTATGAATAAACTAAAAGTGATGCTTTACTTATCCCAGCATCCTAAGATATCAAACTGATCAGAGTATATTTAATGAGCCAGTAATATTCAGAAATGTTTTGGCCAATAGTTTTAATGTCTATTTGTCAAATCATCTAGTAAATTAGACACCACATAGAAAAACTGAATTTCATCTACGTTGTTGTGGCACCTAAGAATTTGCAAAGGACTTTTCAAATGTACATTAATAAAAAACAGAACAGGTCATTCATAAAAAAGCAACAGTCACAGGAAGTATTAAAACAGATGTCAAGAGAATAGGTCATTGTCAGATGTCACAAACAGGTCTCACCCATTAGGCAGGAGGATCTACTGAACATAGAAGACTCTTCCAACTCTAGTAGGTCCTTTTTTTTTTTTTTTTAGCATTTTTAAAAGAACAGGTTTACTAGGAAAAGGAGAAAGAAAAAGAGAGGCACCTGCATAGATACAGGTCTCTAGCAGGTTTTAAATAGAAGCTGCTCTTAAGGCTTTCTTATGGACTTGGAAAAATAAGAAAATGAATGAAAATCCTAATAAATGAATTCTGGAAAAAAGACTATGTCCAGGTTGCTCCAAAATTCATAAATCACACTCCACCTATTTACACAGAGTAGAAGGCTGAAATTTACCACCACCCCTGCTCACTTATTTATCTCCTTAAATCACAATGTCTCAGTGGTATTCCATACAGCTGACTACACCTTACTTTACACAGTTTTTCTTCACTTATCTGCCAGAAATAATTCACTGTTTGCCTTCCTCTACACCTCACTGACTTCACTCGCCTTTGCTGGTCCCTCCTCTTAGGGCACCAGGCTCTAGGTGATCCTGTCCAATTCCATGATTTCAAATACCACAAGTTAGTGAAGCTTATAATTTTCAGCTCTACTTCATAAATCACTTCCTATGCAACAGATATGTAAGAATTTAGGCTTCTTTCAGGATATAGTGCCATTCTGCAAAGATTACTTCTAGAGTAACTTGTAACTATTTCCTAATCAAGTTAAATCGGGGCCTCCCTGCTAAGCCCTGCACTGTGAAGCTGTCAGCAGCGCAACAGAGTTTGACTCCCAGCTGGGGAGATTCCCACATGGCGCAGCAGACCTCTCCTGCCTTGCCCGCTGCTCCCCTCAGCAGTATGTTTCTGTCCATCTGCCTGTTCTGCTCCCCACTCTGTCTCTGGTGAACCCTCTCACCACCCCACACCTCTGGCCTGCACCCCAGCTTATATGTATAAATAAATAAATCTTTAAAAAAAAAAAAAAACGAGTTAAATGGTATCAGGATAACTCTCTAAAATATTATATTCATATGCATTCCCCTTCAGAGCAACAAAATTCACATACTATCTTAATATTTGTAACTGTTTCTTTACCAGTACTGAACATTTGTCAAAGAGCAATATGACCAGATGAATTACACCCTCAATTTTAGTAGAGGACCAAAAATGACCCTTGCCACCAGTCTACCAAAAAAACAAAACAAAACAAAACAACAACAACAAAAAAAAAAAACCCTAGCAGTCCAAGTCCATTTATAAATATCAGATTTGCTGGGCACACTTCGAAGAATGCCAATCCTGCCCACTGGTCACTGCTACCACACTGCCACCTCCTGTCTTAGAACTCTGAAAGGTTGAATCAGATGCCACAGTAGAGAAAGGAAATGGCTAAGAATAGCTACTCTCTCCTTCCTCCCAGACCAAACCAACAACCAGAGTTACTGACCATTTAATTCATACCTTTCAAAAATTAGTCACTCCTAGAAAAACTGCTGCCTGAACATTGTTAGACAACTGCAAAGGCCCTGGCTTAAAGGATATGAAAGTGGCTGAACAGCTTTGCTTTAATACAAGCCCCCAGACCTATAACAACACATTAAGTGCAGTGGTGTGCCACTTAAAAGAATTTCAGAGCATGGTAAAAATAATTTCCCTCGTGCTTTCTAAAAGGAATACACATACAAAAGCAACTGAACTTCCCTACTACAGAATAAAAAACAAGTTCCTTACAGGGAAAACCATGGATCTCTGTAATTCCAAAAGATATTTAAAAACCCTAGCTGGTAACTCATCTATTTCAAACAGAATGGCTAAACTCAGAAAAATATGCCCTTGTAGTTTATTATAAAGGCATTTGGCATGAACAGAGAATGTAAGTGATCACACAAATCAAAAGGAAAGCCAGAAACAGAAGCCAAGATTCTGAATTCCCACTAGCTCCAAGCACATGTCATGTTTCCATAACGTCTTCCTTGTTAATGTGGACAATCACACAGATGCTACTTACCAACATTCATTTAACTTTTTTTATTCTAATAAAGTAAAAAATACTTTAAACTCTTTCAAACCGTACTGAGAAGATAACATGAAA
Organism: Scalopus aquaticus; assembly: GCA_004024925.1. NCBI lineage: Eukaryota > Metazoa > Chordata > Mammalia > Eulipotyphla > Talpidae > Scalopus > Scalopus aquaticus. The sequence continues at coordinate 44,734 of PVIJ01012732.1, forward strand.
TTTTAACAAAGCAAAATCTTTTCGGCTATAACCACCTGAACTATCATGCATGACTGATTTTAAACTGAGCACTCCAAAAGGTAACCCTGCTTATGGTTCGTCACAAGCCATCAAAGTTTCCTAACATTCAAATCTACACATGTGTGAGAAATCTACCCGACTCACTAGATTCACCTGTACACACTGCAAAGGAGCAGCACAGCTATTCACACCTGTGTTGAAGTGTTCAGCATTAGAAACAGCTTTTGTTGCCCTGACACAACAGGGTCCCAAGCCTCGATGAAGGGGCACATTGCTGGCCAAGGCCCCATCCTCTTCTATACTGAATGGCTGTCAAAATGCAGCAACACTTTTAAATAGTCACTTAAAATAAGATGTTTACAACCCCAGTAACTTTCATACATGCTCAATCTATACAATTTATATGGTAAGCACTAGAATTAAATATGGAAATAAGCTGTTCACTTAACTTTTTTTTAAGCAAACAAAAAGCAGACGTTTGGGATTTGGCATACTTGTTTTAACAAATCCTTCCTGGAAAAATATTAACAACTATATCCTACTATTTGTCTCCTTTATTCCAATATATTTTTAGCTACAATAATCCTAATCATAATAACAGCTAAACCATCAGGAAATTTAAGCCATAAAAATTTGAAAATACATTTATGTTCATAATTGTTAAAAGTCATGGAAAATGAACTAAAACCACCATCCTCTCAGTTCCCCAATGTCAGCAACTTTCCCATCCCCTTTCCCATGCCCAGTGAACCACAACATAACAAAAAAACTGCATCAGTGCTATTTACAAAATCACATAGGGGCCCATACAAGGCCCACAAGATACTGAGTATCAAACTCAGCTACAGTCTTTCAGAGTCACAAATCATATTCACACCCAAGAGGAACAAATTTTTTCAAGCTTAAACCTCAGAATGAAGCCAAGTTTTCCTGTGCTATGTCTTATATTTGAAACAAGAAGTGCAACACTATCACAGATTTCCAACTCCATCTTCTTTTTGGATACAGGGAACCTCAAGTTCTGTGAAGTACTGCTATAATCTTCCCCAACTGAGGGGTATCTGAATGCAGAAAATCAACATTCCTTCCACATTCCCTTGAGACTTGGTAAGCAGGAGCTAAACTTGGTCTGAACCAAACTCAACAATGCCTCTCTTCCTGAAAGGGTCCCTGCCTAGCTACCCTTGAAGTCAGAGTTGGGCCAGCCTGCCAAATAAACATCCAATCACCTGAAACTGCTCCCCTGTTCAGTTGCTGCAAGCCCATTCATCCATCTCAGAGTGCTTCCATAAGCATTCTTCAGCACCCGCTCCCAACATGCTTTGCACAGCAGGTATAAAGGTCACTGCGACATATGTGGGTGTGCCTACCTCCGATGCCCACATGATGGTGGGATGGAATGTAATGACTGCTAAGCACAAAGAACTCCACCCAGAAGTCCAGCATGCTCACTTGGAAAGAACTGGTCTACAATACCGGCATTCAACTCACTATCACCAATCCCATCCACCCAGACCTTCACAAAGGCGCCAGGTAGCTGGAGAACCAGGCTGCCTTCTCTGTCCTCTCCAAATGCCTATCGGAGAGTTAAAGTCCAGATAAGGGAAACCACATCACAGCTCAAAGATTCAGCTAAAATAAAATTTTAATATAGTTTTTCAACGAACTTCTCTAGACAGAGAAAATTCTACTTCTGTTTTTAGCAAATGACTAAAATATAAGCAAAAGACTTTACTTGATTGTTCTCAAAATCAGCAGAAGTTCGTCTCTCATGTATTCACTCCAGCTTACAAGTAAGACAGTATTTAAAATCCTGAACATTTTAAGGCTAGTGAAAAATCAACAAGAAATTTTAATCCATATTGTTAATAAACTGAAGAAGCTTCCATTGATAAATAACTTGCTGGCAACACTTTACCTTATATTCCTTCCTAAAGAGGAACTCCTGTTCCTTATAAAAGAAAAAGTGACTAAGTATATATTTAGGTTGGGTAAAAGCCTTTCAGAAACAGCAGCTTTTACTATATAATGTTTTTAATTCCCTACACCTGGGGAGAAATTCACACCAGGCTGAAAAGGGAAAATCAGTAAAGTAATTCAAAGAAATCTAAATTTACATGCAAGTCAATGAATTATCTCCAAAAAACAAGACATTTAATCATTACAATTAGAAACGCACAAATGTTAAAATGCCAGTCCTTCTCCACAACCATTTCTTATTTTTTAATTCAACATTTGAAGGAAATTAAGGCACTGGCTACACATGAACCAATTATAATTTGCAGAATGTACTTATTTTTCCCCCTAAGCAACCAACTCAGATTATGCCTCTAATTTTAAAGAAGATATGTCTTCTCACTCTGTAATTCCTATTAAACTGACTTCAATTTAGATACTTCTCAGTGCATTCACTTTAGAATCATTTTTTAAAATGTTACATTTTCCTATATGAGATAACTCAACACCTACCAAAATTTTTAACTACAACTAAGTCAGGTCACAAGAATGAACCCCTTTCCAATTAGTCTAGTGGAAATTAAGTTCATGAACAGGAGAAATCCCCAAATCCAACCTAGCTCAGTAACAAAAACAAGATTTGTGAAAATGTTTTACCTGGAAGAGAGCTCAATCTAGAAATCTAGATAAATGATAACACCTTATGTAGCCATGGCCTGCTGCACCGCACCAGGTGCATAGCCAAGCCCTCCAAGCTCACACAATCTTACCAATACCTAAATCAACACACACAGTTCTAGTTTAAATTAACTTCCAGCGTATTGCTTGGCCCAGATTGGATGTGGGGGATGGGAGGGAAGACAGAAACTAACCCCATAGCGCAAAATCCGGAGGGAGGAGCACATTTCCAGTTAAGAATTACAGAGCCAAGATCTGTCCTACTCTAAGTAAGGAGTCATTTCTCCAAAATACTCCAGAGGTTATAACACATTCTCCCAACAGTCTACAAAGTGGCACACAACACATGCTCTCCGAAGAGTAATCCCCTCACTTAAGTAGCACAAATCTGCAGGTCTTCATGTTGTAAGCAAAAACATTTTTTTTTAAAGGGGGAGATGAATGGGAGACAAAAGAGCATTCGCAGAAAACTGCCTAACTCTGGATTGAATGAAAGCCCTTCTGGGCAGGAGAAGCCCAGGCGTTCATTCATGTGTTCCAATCTTGGCTGGGGAGCTAACAGGGTAAAGGTAAATTCCTCTCCTCTCAGATGTGGGGATGGCCTCCCAAACCTCTTAGACTGGTTGCTGCCAACTGGGGACAGAGTAAGACAGGCGAGCCACACCCGCCTGTGTCTGCAGCTGCTCTTGCCTATCTGATACTTACAGGTTGGGGGGGCGGGGGTGTCAAACAGAACTTCCTAGAGCCAGAGAACTGCCCTTTCAAACTGATTTCCTGGTGTAGCAACCTGACCTACACTGCCGGAGAACATTTAGCTGTGCAAACTTCCTTGAGAGAATTTTATACCAATAACAGTAACCCAAGGGGCCACAGACAAGCCCTTGGTTCCTTGGAAGAAGCAGCACA
>PVIJ01012733.1:0-48290 GCA_004024925.1 Scalopus aquaticus
CCATTGTGTATATGTACCACATCTTCTGGATCCAGTCATCTATTTTTGGACATCTGGGTTGCTTCCATACCTTTGCTATTGTGAACAGTGCTGCAATGAACATACGGGTGCATGTATCCTTTTGGATTAGTGTTTTTGTATCCTTTGGGTAAATTCCCAAAAGTGGGATTGCTGGGTCGTATGGAAGCTCCATGTTTAGTCCACCTGCCAGTGCCTTCTAACACCTGCAAGGCTTTTCATCTTCATTCTTTGGCTCCACTCTTCCAGGAGCCTGGTTCTTCCTTTTTTCAATATGTGTTGTTTTGGGGTGGAGGGGATCAGGAGAAAAGGGGAGAAATGCCTCTTATTCTTTTAATTAGTTATGAGAAAGAGACTGAATTATGTTTCAGTAAATGATTCTCTCATGCCTCTACTTTCTGACTTTGGTGAGTTTCCTCAAAAGCTTTGTGAAATCTTTGAATAAACTGATATATTTTACTTACCTTATTTTTTTTATCTCAGCTTTCCCTAGGTAATGTTTCTTGATTTACATTATTTCTTTAGTCTTTGGTTCCATGGCTTGGCTGCTAGCCAGAGCCTTACTGCGGCCCCTCCCTACACACTCCCTCTGTCTCACCGACAGTCAGAGCCCCTCCCAACTTCCCCATTCCCTGGTCCTTTCATTTTTCACAGGCTGTTCCCCACACAAATCTCTTACATTTTTCTCTCTGGCTTTGCTTCCCAAAAAACCTAAAGCACACAATTGGTACCATAAGTGGTACCCGAAAGTTGGCATGAAGATTTGGTCTTGAAACTGGATCATTCACCATAAATGGCCAAAGAGGGCCCTAACCCAACGGGTAAGTGGGGCACAGCTAGTTCTTAGTGCAGGATGTTGCTCAACTCGTGAAAAATCACCACTGCTGTCCAGGGGACATCTGGTGGAGAGGGTGCTCGTGCCGGTGCAGTAACTGCAGCATGTGAAAGTCACGGAAGCAATGCACATAGGGGCCGAGAAGTCCGATGATTCTTGTAAAACGACAGTGAGAATTAGAAGCAGTTAGAAACCTAAATACCAGCGAGAGAGCCTGCAGCCTCTTTGGTAGCGTATAGAGGGCTCCTGTCTTCTGCAGAGGAAGAGGCCAACATGAAGAGCGAGTGCAAGATTTCAGAGTTATGAACGCCTAGATCATTGAAATACTCAGTCATGGTCATCTGTTAGACTGAGGCCGACGACCTCACAGAAAATTTGAGACCCCAAAATATAGGATGGGGACATGAGAAGGTGGCCCCCAAGACTTTGGCTGCACTGACTGCCCTAAGGATGCAGATGGCACAGAAGTGGCCCACTCCTTATTAAGAGCTAGGCTTTCCTCTATGCAGGAAAACACTGCAGAGGCCTCCGTGCCAGACAACACCTGCTCCCCAATACCACCCTCCAACCTCAGGAGCTTCCCGCACTTTCTCTCCTGGCTGCCAGGTCAATAACTAGGGTTGATAGGGGAGAGATATTACACCCCAAAGGACACACAAGAATTGGCAAGCATGTACTGTCAAGAGCAGGAGAGCACCCAGGGACTGGATGATAGGGGTGCTTAAGCAAGGGGCTGGAAGGTAACAGTGGCCAAAAGGAAAACATTGACTTGGGGTCACAATCTGGGATGTGAGATTTAATACCCTGGTGAGGATCAAGGGAGATGGAAAAAACACATTGTTATGCGGCTTTCTGAAACCTAGAGAGTGCAGGTGAAATGCCTGTGTTACCATAGCAGATGGCAAGATAGAACAGAACGAGTAGAAAGAAATAGGATCAGTTCACATTCCTTGGAATGAACAATATTCACTTACAGTTTTGCTCCAGGGCTATGTTAGCTCGCCCACCTTCTGTCTTAATATAGTCCGAAGAGATCTGGACCATCTGGACATCCCACAGAACATCACATTGATCCATTACATCAATAAAATAAAGGCATGTATAATGTGCTAGAGACCTTGGTAAGAAACATGTGTTCCAGAAGACGGAAGACAAACTATGAAAATTCAGGGATGGGCCACTTCAGTAAAGCTTTCAAGAAACCTAAAAGCTAAGACTGAAAAGAAGCAAGTGCCCATTTTTAGGGTCAGGGGCATGCCGGGACACCCCCCCAAAGCAAAAACACATTGCTGCATCTTGTATTCCCTTTGACAAATAAGGGAGTGGAACGCTTGGTGGGTTTCTCTGGATTCTGAAGATAGCGCATTCCACACCCAGGACTCTTCCTCTGCTCTGTACATCAGAGGACATGCGAGGCTGCCAGCTCTAAGTGGGGCCTGCATTAGGAAAGAGCTGGACAGCAGTCTAGGTTGTAGTGAAAGCAGCCTTGCCCACTCAGGTAGGAATATCATGCAGACCCTGTGGTGAGGGCAGTGTCAGTGGTGAAAAAAAGATGCGTGAGGAGTTCATGGTAGACCCAAGTGGGAGGACCCCAATGTGAGACCTTGGGGTTCTGGAGCAAGGTAAGGCCATCTGTAATAGTAATATTATGCTTCTCAAGAGCTGTTTTCTTGTTTTGTGCCCTGAAAGAGCTAGAATCATCTACAGGGTACCAATGACTATGTATTGATTACTGCCCATTATCAACTGCGCCCTACCTCACAATTCAGGTGGGCCCAACAACGATTCATTATAAGAACAAAATGGTGTATCAGGGATTGAAGATCAGACAGCATGATTCAGCTGCATGAACAGAGAGCCAGGACGTCCATGTCACCCCCATGGTTGCAGCAGCCTGCTTTCCTCAGTTCTCACCTACAGCCCGCATGGCAGGTGGCCAGACAAACAGCTGAAGGAGTGAAATGCCCAAGCATAGTAAATGGATGAGCTCACTCTGTTTGTAGGTTCAAAGTGAAACTAGACAGCAGAAGAGTGCCTCATTCAGGCTGCAGTTCACAAGAGAGATCTTCAGAACAGGCAAGTACTGCACGTGGCCTCTCACATCATGCGGAAGAAGTGGCCCGAGGTGAGAATATATAGAGCGTCCTAATTATAGGTCAGTATCCCAGTCAGTAGCCCAGCCAGGAGCCTGGGCTATGGAAGCAAAGGCTGTCCAGGGCAAAGACATATAGATAGACTTATGGGAGTGGACACAACACGTGAACATTTTCATACACTCATACCTATTTAAAAACATCCACCATGAATGCTGAACCAAGTAGACAAAATGACTCAACCAGTGGACTTTAGTTTTTGTCTTGGGCACGCTAGAGCTGCCATGAAGGACACATCAGTGGAGAGGCCAGGATGGTAGATGGAGGCTGCATATGGAACCAGCAGCCACACAATGACCTCTCCTTCCCAAGGCCAATCTAACCACTTCCTCTGGATGTAAAATCTGACAGCAACAGGAACTAACACTAAGTGTCTATATGGCACTACTTTCCAAAGAAACCAGTGGCCCAACTGGGTACATTGACATCATTGGTCTCTTTTCATTCTGGAGGTGACAGCAATTTCTCCCCATAGGAATAGAATCCTAGTCCAAGTATGTGCTTACCTAGCCTCAAAGGCTCAACCAGCACCACTGAGTACAAGCTTATGAAGTGCTAGATCCAGGGACACAGAATCCTACATAACAGAGCATCTGAACAGGGGCACACTTCACAGCAAGGGAGCTGCAGGAGTAGCCATAAGTCATGGCACATACCGCCCCATCAGAAGGCACTGTTGCCATGGCCTGTTGAAGGCCCAGAGGAAGCACCAGATCAGGCAATAATCTTCAAAAATGAGGTGCTGTCCTCTAGAATGCAGACAAGATAAATCTAAATCAGGGATCTCAATATGGTGCTGTACGATATGTAAGTCTGAAAAGTAAGAGGCAGAAGCAGGAATGACTCCTCTTACCATCATCCTCAATAACCCTCTGTAGGAATTTGTGTTTCCCGCCCCATAGGCACAGCTGGGTTATAAGTGCTTGTCCCTGAAGGGGACTGTTTTTGTCAGGGAACAGAGTGAGAATTCCATTGAACTATAGATGCCACCTAGACACTATGGACTCAATTTATCCACGACTAACATGAGGAGTCACCCGATTGCAGGTATGACTTAGTCTCACCCATAGGAGGAGGTAGGGCTGCTTTCTTACAATGGGGGTGTGAGGAGACATGTAGAGCCCAGGTGTTTCACTTAGGTGTCTGTGTTCCTTGGCCCCCACTGTAACTGCAGAGACTTGTGTAGCAACCTTTGAAGGGTATGATTGATTACCAGGGTCTCCTCTCAGGAATAAAGGTCAAGTCACAGATAAGCCACAAAGATTGGCCAAGTTAAAAGCTGACAAGAAGGTAGAAGTGGAATGGACAGTGTGGGAGGGAGATGGTATCTGTGGCAGCCTCTGGGAGACTGTCATTCCTCTCAGTAATCTCCCTTCTGTAATCTCTTCCTCCTGTTAGGAAGAGAGAGCCACAAAAACAGTGAAGGGGCTACTCCTCTAACATGATAAACAAGTAGGTCTGTGCTATGCAAGGGATGGACTATGGTGGTCATCTCCTTTCAAGAGAGAACCTGCCGCGAGAGGTATAGTCATCTGACATCTTCCAGCTGCTACATCTGAGGCTCCACACAGAACCACCCTGAGGCCATATTCTCCCTGGGTTGCTCCCAACCAATGATTGAGCAAAGATGGTCAGGCCATTCCTACCCAATTTGGGTGTCCTTTAATGGGCAATCTTTGCTCTGGAGCACCATGTAAGCCTGGCCAAGATTTTCTCAGAGCTATATTAGAATCTGAAGAGCTTTTTACCACATCCTCCTCCCGTCTCTCCCTTCACAGGTGTCAGATCGGTATTGTGAGCTGAGGCTCTTCCCACTTACTCCTGTTCCCTCTCTTTGTCCTTCCTACATGTCTCCACAATAAATATCTTGGCCTCTTAATTCTGTCTTGGCATTTGCTTCCCGAAGAATTCAAATTGACACAATGGGTTCATTCTAGTTGGTTAATCTGTTCTTCATCTTAAATGAAAGAGGAAACTGGGTAGGTTGGTAGAGCTATGTCATCGTGTTAAGGCCTGACTTAAACTTTCTAGTTTTTAAAAGTAAGTGGGAAGAGTAATTAGAAAAGTATTATTAGTATGATTGTTTATCAAGTCTTTATTGCTCATAAATCAAGGAAATCACAAGCCTAAACCATTCACTACTTTCCAAAGGAAATATCTTATCAAGCCGAAAAAGAAAATTTAATATAAAAGCTTAAACCACAAACATGCTCATTGCTCTCATGATAGCTAAAACCTGATGCCTGAGTTTTGTTTTACAAAACCTGAGAGTGTTTTAAGTGTTCTAAGTGATAATTCATGTGCTTTCAATGTTATTAATCTCTATTTTTATTTCTCCATCACATATTGACATGATCTTTCATTAAAGGTGGTACTTTATGCTGTAATCATGTAAACTTTCATGTTGGTCATAAGATTTTTTTGCTGCTCCTTGGCATGTCACCAAAGTAAGTAAATTAGGACAAGGGCAATGTTGTGTTTACAGAACAGCAATCGGAACATTAAGAATGTACAATTAATGTTTAGACTAAATTAGTGCACTTTCTAGCAAATTTATGGTATCGAAAAACATAATTCACCCTATTCAGAAAGAGTTCTTTTTTACTAAAGAAAAATGTGCTGGCAACTGCTCTGTTTCCATGGATTTATGATACTAATAGGTCCTGAAAATAAAACTCAATCTTTGCCAAAATCTTATTTATGCTTTATATCAATAACATGCCCTTTATCCCTATTTATATGCTTGAAAAATAGAGAAATAACACTGATTAGTTAAAAATCCATTAATTAAAACTCTATAAAGAACTAATTTTGGAGGGGGGGGGAGATTTAGTGGGGACTGAGATCTAACACATTTTATTTTTCTATGAAAAGGAGAAAAATTGCACAAAAGTCATGAGGAATTAGGAAAAAAACAAATATTCTCCAGAAACATTTGAGTGTGTAGTGCAAATTTAAACTACTTTCAATATCTAGTGAGAGTAAACCGCTATAGGAGACCTTAAACAAGATACAGTTATGTTTACCACTTTCTATTTACAGAAACAATAGATATTAGATATTATTTATCTGATTCTTCAATGGGTAAGTACAAAAGGAGGGACCAAAAGATTATAGGGTTTAATCCTCAGTTAACTGGAAAATCAGATCAACAACTGAACTCCATTCCTTAAACAAGTGGCTGTTAATCCTAGCTGGATGTTAGCATGATCTGGGGAATTTTCCAAACTTGATGCCCAGGTCCCTCTTCAGACTAATAAAATCAGAATTACTGTGTTGTTGTTGAACTCCACAAGTGATTCTGATGTGTGGTCAAGATTGAGGTCCCCACCTTGGAAACTACAATTATTTTAACTTTTAAACCTTATTAAATTACAAATTAAATCTCTATTATTGAATGGAAACATTTTTGACAAGTGACCTTTAATTTTACCAGAGTACTGAAAAAAGAACAAAATCCAAATTCCTGGTTAACATTATGTCTGATGGTCTTCCAGTTCCGGGGCAGCCATGTGACTCGGTTCTGGGCACTGAAAGAGAAAGGGCCCTGCAAGGTCTCCTGGGATACAAGGACAGAGCCCTGGGGGAGAGGCAAGAATGACTTTCATCCCTTTCACTATTGTTTTATTCCTGAACTCTGATATAAATACTGAAATGGAGAAGTATATCTTTCAGTTAGAAAGCATCAATGAAATAAATGAAAGACAAATACTGTATGAGCTCATTTAGAGGTGGAATCTAAAATGCCTAATTCTTAGAAACAAAACAGATTAGGGTTGCCAGAATTGGAGATGAGGGAGTAGGGAAATAAATGAAGATGGTTGAAAAGTACAAAAACAAAGACAAAACCCAACAAATATGAGAAGGAAAAAGTAACCCACTGGTGTCATCACTGATGACATTGTAAAGTCATAGAAACACAGCCACTATCTACAGAGCTTTTACTGTGTGAAGAAATGTATTGCCTAAGCCACTGTTAGCTGAACTTCCCATTATTTGCAATTGAAAGCATATCTAATGGCTACATCTTGTCATGAAACAGTCAACATTTACTACGCTATGGGCTAATAACTTCACAGGTATCACTTATGCGTCACTACAACACCAAAAGTGCTGTTCTTTCCATTTTACATGTGCAAAAACTGAGACCCATACAAATGAACTGTCTTGTTCATAGTCATACAGACCTTATATTCTAAGCCAGATTCATTTGAATCCAACACCAATGATCTTTTCCTCCCTCTGATTATGTATTATTTATTTATTATGTAATAATTATTTATTTATTATTATTTATTATGTATTATTTATTATGTAATAATTAGTTCTGTGATTAATCCTCTAATGCATTGCCGTAATGTTACTTACCTCTTGGATGCGTGAGACTAGTTGCTCTGACTGACCTAAATGCTGTCTCACTTAGAAAGAGCATCTTATGTTTCTACGAGTGCATATAATGTTTGACATTGGGTTATTAGAAATTAGAAGAATGGGCTTAGCTTGATTACCTATAAAATTACAGGATAAAGGCCTCCCTGGTGGCACAGGGGTTAAGCGCTGCGCTGTGGACCTGTCGGCAGCAGTGCGAGCTCGATGCCCAGCCGGGGAGATTCCCACATGGTGCGGCAGACCTCTCCTGCCTCACCCGCTGCTCCCCTCAGCAGTGTATTTCTGTCGATCTGCCTGTGCTGCTCCCCACTCTGTCTCTGGTGAACCCTCTCGCCGCTCCACGCCTCTGGCCTGTACCCCAACTTGTATGCATAAATAAATAAATCTTTAAAAAAATATATAGGATAAGCGTTTTTTGTCACTTTTCTGCAAAATCACAAGATATTTTCAATAAACTTCAAACAAAATACTCAAGTCAATGCATTATTTTACAGCAGAGAGATTTAATAAATATTTTTATAATAATCTAGGGGTTTGGTATGTGATAACTTTTTTCCTCCCTGTGAAAGGCAAATAGTAGGGTTTTGAGGTAAATGTTTAAGACAACTATAACTATGTGAATGTGTTTGCAAGGATGTGGGGTGCTGTTTTCTGTGGAGTTGAATAGATGTGTCCCTTCCCAGTATTGTGCTGTTTTGTCAACATGTTGCTTTTGGCTAGCATTTACGATACTATTTGCCCAGTAGATATTGTTGATGGACTTCTGAAATTCCTGTTCTGTATTCTCTCCTGTAAGTATTTACTGAAGAATGGATTAGGAACAGTAGTTCCTAGTAAGCCATGCTGAATTAGGGTTAGGCTCACCCAATCAAAGCTATTACACATTTCCTCTTTCTCGATAAAATCAGAGGAAAAGAGCTACTTAAACTGTCCTTATGAGACAGCTGAAATGCAACATACTTCTAAGACTTAACGCAGACAATAAATACTAATTGAACTCTATGTGAGATAGATGCCTGGGAAGTAATAATGGCCTCTGCCCTCAAGAAGCATCCAGTCGGGTGCATTACTGATCTCAAACCTTAAAAAGCAAGAAACATCCAGCCAGAAGACAGTAAAAGCTGAAGCATGACACACCTGGGGTTAATTCCCAATTCTTTGATTCCTCAAATTAATGAGTTGAGTGGTGGCCCTTCAAAGGATGTCCCTGTTCTAACCAGAACTTGTGAAAGTCTTGTTTGGAAAAAGTGTTTTTATAGGTGTAATTAAGAATCTCCAGTTAAGATCACCCTCCAGGGCCCAAAATCCAATAAGAGTCCTTATAACAGACACAACACAGAAGGCCATGTGGAGACAGAGGCAGAGGTTGAAGTCATGGCAGCAACAAGCCAAGGAATCACTGCAATCACCAAATGTTGGAAAGGCGTACGATTCGCCCCTAAAGCCCTTGGAAGGTGCACAACCTTGCCAAGAACTTGAGTTGTGACTTCTAGACTCCAGAGCTGCTAGAGAAGAAGTTTCTGTTACTTGACAACACCAAGCTTGGCTGTCAGTTTTTTAATTGTAAAATGAGAATGACATCCTAACTACAGTTTCACCTCAAGTGGGAAACGGGATTACTACTGTCTGGACGAATGCTCAGACATCAAAAATGGCAAACATTTACTGAACACATGATCATTCACTGTGCCCAGCACCTTTCACATATGATTTGGCTATCTCTACTATATTGGGCAGGTAACCACGGCACAGAGAAATTTAGTACTTTGCCCAAAGTCACACAGCTAGCAAGCAAAAAAGTCGGGATTACAACTCCAACTGACTCCGAGAGATCCCTTTTATCCGCCACGCTAGTTTTCCAGAAAAGATACAAATGAACCACTCAGTACCGGATAGATGATTAACTGCCTCTTATTAAACGCACCAGACAGGTCTCAGTTCAGAAACCAGTCAGCACTCGCGGTGAGTGTCCGGCCCTTCCCAGACCCAGAAGCGACGGGGTTAATGGCGTCACTTTCAGGAGCCGCTAGTACGCTCTTGTCCGACGGATCCTTCCAAGGGACAAATTTACCTGTGGTTCAGCCCTCGCGCCTCTAGATGAGAAAAATAGAGGCGGACCAATAGAAATGCCTTATTTCCGTTTTTCCCTGCTAATTCCCACCCCTGATTTCTAGCCCCGCTGCGGAAAAGGAAAAAGTGGACCGGGGGCGGAGCAAACTGAGGAAGCGGAAGTGGCGGCGGTGGCGTGGTGATCCGCGCCTGCCTTGGCCCCACGTGTAAGGTGAGTGCCGCGAGCTTAGCCTCAGCTCTGGTAGATGTTCTCTTCCCTGCTCCGCGCTGGGGCGGGAAGGTCTCTTCCGACCTTTGCGAGGGTAGAGGTGTTCGGACCTGTGAGCCGCTGGACGGTCTGCGGTAGTCATTTGTATTCTGCGAGTTTGTGAATTGACGGGAGTCTGGCGACGAGGGAGGGTTTAAGCTCCGCTTCCTACCACTTTGCCCTGAGAGTACTTACTGGTTATCCGTGCTGGTTCCGTCAAGCCTCTCTGGTTTGTTTGACAGACATGCACCCTGCGCTTGATCAGTGCTTAGTGCCAAGTTTACAGCCTGCACGTACAGTTGTCAGTAACAAGTGCTGGGTAGGAAACAGCTGAGATAGAGGAGAGGAGAATCTGAAGAAGTAATCTTTAAGCCGTGGCCTAAAACGTGAAGAGCGGCAACCCTGACGCCTGGAAGCCCAGGGAAAACGGCTTTAAACTTGGTCTAAATCCCTGAGCTATAGAAAGGAGATCAATGTAGTGAACTGGGAGTATAACAGTACAAGATGAAGGGGGACGAGGTTCTTTAGGTTTTGCAGCCCATGGTGTAAATTTCGGTTTTATTTCTTTACAGTGGGAAAACATTTCAGTTCCAGTTGTAGAAAACAATGAAAGCTTATACGCAAGAGAAAAGCCTGATAGGCCCGGGTTTTCTTTAGAAAATGTATGTAACTTGGATTATTATTGATTATGCTTGGATTAAAGTGGTGGTAGTGGAGGTAGAAGTTGGTGTTTTTAAAGAGGGTTCAAGAAGACTCACTGAAGGATGAGGAAAATAGCAAAGGAAAGGAAAATACCAAAAGTTAACCTTAGGCTTCTTTGAGCAAGGAAGTGGATAATATGCCATTGGCTAAGCAGATAAAGAGTATTGAATTTTTTCTGCTTTCAAACAGCAATGCCAATCTGCTGCCAGCAGTAAAGAAGGATCCGTTACAAGCCCCTCTAGCTCTGGGAAATCATCTATTACTTTCTCAAGACAGAAGTGAGTTGTCAGCTCTGTTGCTCCCTTAACACCCATAATATGCTTTGATTTTAACGCTTACTTTGCATTTTAATTATCTGCTTGAATGTCTATTAGACCGCATTTTGATTTTTTTTTTCCATTGTATTTTCGACCCAGTAGCCATTCTAGCTCATAGCATATGAGTAATCGATACATTTCAAGTCCGGAATGTTAAGTTCTGAGAAGGCCTCAAAATGTGCCATAGGAATAAGAAGAAAAATCATTGAAAGAGGGGATGTAGAGGAGAAATTGTCTTTTAAGCTTGACTTGAGGGATGGGTAGAATTTCTATTGCTAGAATGGCTTTAAATTTTGGATCTTAAAAATAGGGAGTAAGTTTGGCTTCCATACAGTATTTCTGAAGAGGGTAAGTTAGGACCAGATTTTGATGGCTGAATGCCAGCCTTAGGTTTTTCTTCTAGGTAGTGGGAACTTTTGAAGGTGTTGGATCAGGGCATTGGTGCATTGGTGTGAAATAAGTGTATTAGTGGGAGATAAATCTGGCAACAGAGAGTGGATCATGGTACACTGGATCTAAAGGCAAAAAAACAATCTCAGTAAGAGACAGAGAAAACTTGGAGGGGGAAAAGGAGACAATTCCAAGAGACATCGGAATGTGATGGTTGAATATGAAGGTTGAGCAAATGGATTTGAGTGAAAGAAGCAAGGACCCAAATACTTCATTTTGTCTGATTCCATGTAAATGACATTTATGAAAAGGTGTAAAAGTAGAGGGATAGAAGAACAGATCAGTGGTTGCAAGGAGAGCCAAGAGAGGCTGATGACATCCTCCACAGAGACCCCACAGGGAACTGTATAGAGTGATGGAAACAGTCTGTTGGGCACTCTGGTGAAAGAGACATAACACTTGTCAGAATTCTTAGCACTGTGTACCAGAAAGAACTTAATAGTATGCAGTGGAAAAGGAAGTTGACCAGCATGTCTGGAAGTAGAATGCAGACTGCAAATGAATTTAACTATTAATAGTACAGATGTGTAAAATAACCTTATCAAGAAGGGGGGGCAAAGAGTTGACAGAACTCTGGAAAAGGGTCTTTTGAATGGATACTATGAGGGAGAAGACAAAAAAACCACAAAACCAAAATCTGTAAGTAAACACTGGTGCAGCTAGTAAATTGTATTTTAGGGAGGTAGAGGTCTGCAGTTCTAAAACTGCTTAGGTGCGTGCATACCCTGCACAAAGAAAGAAAAAAGTTACCAACAAGCAAGAGAGGAAGATTAGCTGAATCCTGTGACACATAGTTAGAATTGAAGGCATCACCGTGAACATTATTTAATAGAGAAATAATACAGGTTTGTTTGTGCACCTAGGTTTATATGTGTACATATATTACCTAACCATTTCTGCTGATAAGACCTAATAGCAGTGACTCCCCAGTGACAGCAAGCACAGCTAGCTTTCTTATTCTGGTTTTTAAATGCCATGCTCAGTTAAAGAAAGCAGGTTCCTTGGAGAAATGGCCGATTTCAGGATGGGGGCGGGGTGGGGGGGGTAGGAGTGATGCATGGTGAACCTGGAACAGTGCCAATGAGTAAGTACTTGCTTAAGGGAAAAAAAAAGGATGGACCCTATCAAAAGGACACAGAAGTAACCTGAGAGCTTTCCAACTAGTCAAAGCTGGATCAATTTGAGTAACAAAATGATGTGTTATAATAACTAGTATTAGGTTTATAGCCAAGTATTAAAATACTGATGTAAAATAAGTGATTAAGTAGATAAATGGGAAAGGCGGGACATGTTTTCCTTACAGATGAATTCAAAGTTTCCTACAGATGAATAGTAAAAGTAGAAGTAATAAGGGAGATAGCAGATCACCCTTAAAACACCACAGTGGTTGCTCCCAGCAGTGATCCACTGAAGCACCCTGAGATCAGTGGAGAAAACACATTGTGCATGCATGTATCTCAAAATAGAGCATCCAAATATTTATTAATTGCTGTGATTTTATATTTTCAGATTTTATAATACTGTTTCCTCTCTGATGCAGAGCCCCTCCTTGAGTCTGGGATGAACTTAGATCATGGAAATTGAAAAGTAGTACCTTTAAAGTGAAGAAAGCTGTCAGACATTACCTTCACTAACTGATCAAAGTTGATATTACCAGTCCCATTGATATCCTGGTTCTCCTCCTATGATGTGATGAGAAGCGCATTTCACCACTGTGGTAGTTCCCAAAATCCATACGTCTAATCATAAGAAAACCCTCATAGGAGACAGTTTACAAAATACCTGGCCAGTGCTCTTCAAAAGTGTTTCAGTCAGGAGAAAAAGTAAAGGCTGAGAAACTGTTACAGTTTGGTGGAAACTAAGGGGCCTTGTTAAATGTATTGTGTTGTAGAATAGAAAACGGACATTGAGGAAAACTAATGAAATCCAAAGTAAACAGATTGTACTAATTATTCCCTAGTTTCGATAAATGGTCCATGGTAAGATGTTAGCATTAGGGTAAGCTAAGCAAAAGCTAACTTTCCCAACTCTTCTATAAAATTAAAATTGTTTCAAAATAAACAGTTAAGACAAGCAGAAAACATGTGAATGAATACATTTTTAGAAAACTATAGACACAGAAGCACTAAGCTACAGAAGTACTTTTGATGGGGGTAGGGATAATGTGATTCTTGAGCCATAAATGACCTAAAGAAACAGTAACTCAGGAGTGATCCATTTTTTTTAGAATTATTTCTAAAACCTAGACTAGAGCAGCATTTTCCAGATACTTCTTTGGAACCTTCTTTGAGAACTTAGTGGTCTTTCACAGTATTCCAAGTAGGAATAGTCTAATTATATGGTACTTAATGTAAAGAACGTTCTGTTTTGAACCAGTATAGTTGCTGAACTGTTACCTCCAAATACAGCACGCATTATCCAGGTCTGTGTTTGTCCTTAGTTTTAGTATTGTTTGTTTTCAGTTTTAAAATCTCAAAAGCAGTAATGGGTGTTCCTGGGCCTTTAATATAAGAGTGATTCAGTTTTCCTTTTGGATTTTGTTTTTATTTTCTAGAGTTGCTATGATGGAAGTCAAAGGGAAAAAGAAATTCACAGGAAAGAGTTCAAAGACATCACAAGGAAATAAAAGAGCTCAGAAACACAATGGTAAGATAACCTGCCAAAACATGCTTCCCATGTGGTGATTTTGGCCCTTATGGCTAGAGGTGGGCTTGGCGGGATGAGGGGGCATGTAGCAGATTAGGCTGTATTCATAGATTAAGATTAGGATTAAAGTAATAAGGAAAAACTGGTATTGTCATGTATCACTTTGCTTATTCCTCATGAAATAAAGACATTTAAGAAAGTGTGAGAATAATTGCCATGCTGATGAAAGACTTTTTATCTCTACCAGTGATGGTATTGCATCATCCATACTAAGTCATCACAACTTTCTGTACAGTGTTTTATAAATTGTACCACTGCATTTTATCTTGAAGATTTCTAATTGTGATGTCTTTCTTATTCCATCAGGTGTCACTATTGCAAAATAGAAAAGTGAGGGACTGTATAAATGTTTCCTAAGTAATTGTTTTTTACTTTAGCAGCAGTCTTAGGGTAGCAGCAGTCTTCATCTCAGATGTTGGGTATTCAATTTGCAAGCTTTGTTAACTACAGATTTTTGTGAAATAACTATTAAAACCTTTGAAACTTTTTTTTTGAAACTAGAAATGTTGCAAAATTAACATCTTTGTTGATTTCAAGTATATAAATTTCAAGTATGCATTTTAGTCTTAGCCTACTATTCTGTTAATAAATCATTGAAAATTGTATGTAAATGAGTCATGAAAGCAGAATACAAAGCTATTTTAATGCCTCATTTCTATTGTATACTTAAAAAAAGAGAAATATAAGAAACTGACAGTAGTGGTTATCCCTAGAATTATGGGTAGCTTTTATTAGGCATTTCTCTACTTTATAGATATTTTATAATGAATTTATATTATAATTTTATAATCAAGGTTTTTCGGTTTTGATTTTTTAAATCCTACCCTGCTCTGTATTAGTAAAACAAAGTGTGTTTCACTAAAAGTTAGCATGTCACTTTCTATAATAGATAGAACCCAGTGGATAAAGGATCTAAACCCAGGATCACTGAAATAATTATTTGTTACTGTTACTAGATTGTGGTTCTTCAAAGACATTCCCAAGAAAAGTTAAGGAAGGCGAACCTAAAATCACATCAAAGAACTTTGAAAAAATTGCCGCAAAACCTGGGAAAAAAGGTGTGAAGCAGTTCAAGAATAAACAGCAAGGAGATAAAATACCAAAGAATAAATTTCAACGGCCAGATAAATTTAACAGGAAGAGAAAATTCCAGCTGGACAGTAAAAGTGATGGTAAGCACTGATTCCTTAAGCAGTTTTGTGGAAGCTTGCCCTGGCTGAACCTTAAGCAGTTTTGCGGAAGCTTGCCCTGGCTGAACCGTCCCTGAATATTGTGCTCAGGGACTCAGGAAGTCCCTGAGAACCTCCCACTCTTTGCTTAGCAGGCAGCCTTTGGCCTGGGGGTGAGGAGTAGGTGGGATTAAATAAACAACAGAAACAACTGTTCATAGTTGTCCTCTGCTGCTTAGAGCTCCTTAATTCCAAGTCCTAAATTACCATAGCTACAGAGTTGATCTAAGATGTAATGATTTCCTGTACTAGAAACTCAATAAAAAACGTTTCTGTAAGCTAAAATTAATTTATTCATTTAAGCACACCAGCATTTGCGTTTTCTAAGCACTCTGCTAGAAGATGGGAAGGGATGGGGATGAGGTGAGGGGATGAACAATTTAAAGGTACAGGCCAGTCATGGAAGCAGACCTTAAATAGTCTGTCCCATCTAAATATGTTCTACCTTGACTAAGGATGCCTTGGTGAGCAGCAGTGCTCAGGCCAGCCTGATGGAATCAGCATCAGATGGCTTGGCTCAGGAAGCAGTTCCAGAGTAGGTGTGGTGTACATGTGACCGATTCAACTTGAATTGATTTTGGACAAGTTGCTAACTGATTGGAAATGTTGGCAGGGTTCCTATTTGTATATTGAAACAAACTGCTAATCTTTTTATCGTGATGTTTGAAGAGTCATTTCTAACCCAGAGCTTTGTCTTCTGTTACACAGTCTAGCCCCCTGTGCATTGTCCTCCACTGTCTCAGGCACACATTTTCCAGGTTACCTGTGCTGATGTGTAGATACCTTCGCTGCAGCACCGTGAGAATCTCTCTGGTGTCTTGTGTTGTTTCTTTTTTTCTCCAACATGGCATGTCCTAACACTGCTTCTTTGCTGCCAGCTGAAACCTGTGTCTTGGGCCTTTCTCATTCCAGTCCCCTACACCTGTCCCTGCTCTCTTCTCTACATAGGGCTGTCTTCCTCTCGAACCCTCCTCCACCTCTACCTCCCCATTTACACTCACTGCTTCCCTTACAGCTTCTCTTTCCCAAAGCTCTCTAATTGGTCCGTAATCTTCCTTTCTACCCTAGATTTCTTGGCACCCATGTTTTTAAACACACACCCTCATCCTGTCATGCTCTAACCCTAGTTCCTTTTGCTATGGGAGATATGTTCCTGACATCTCAAAAGTGAGCTCTGATTTTATTTTCCGTGTTTTTATACCATCAACTGAATGTTAGCCATCCTTAAAGTTGCTGTATCTACCATAACTGAGGTTGGCGAATGTCAGGGTGCCCAAATATTTGTGGAATTGAATGAGCTCTGGAGCAGTTATTATCCCCTGCTGTATAATATCTGATGCTCTAATATTAGTGGTAAATGAGCCTTTTGTTGTCTATAATCCTCTACTACCAAGCTGGGATTAAATATTAAATAAGTAAATAGTGAGGAGAATAATTAAATACATTGTATATAATGTATAACTTAAAAATTATGTTCTTGAGGAACATTTTCACAGAATGCTTATTACAATGTAATGTTTAAGGGAAGAGAGTAAGATTCTGAATTTTTGAAGATTAAAATGTGCATAGGGAAAAAGGCAAAAAGGAAATAAGATAGTAATGATTGTATCTTGGTTTGGGGTTTATAATAGGTATTATAAACAAAATAACTTGGTTTTTGTATAACGAGTGCATTTTCTAATCAGAAAAAGGGAAATAATTGAAAATAGTTGCTTCTCCAAAGTGTTCTTTGCAAGAGACTCACGTAAAGCCCATCTTTAAAAAGTTATTCTTTTTTTTTAATTGGATTCTTTGATTCAGTTGGTAAAATTCTTAGAATTTGAGGACCAAAAAAAACTAATAGATACTTGACTTCTGTAGCACTGGTGTTGTAGAGATTTTCTTTGTGCACTGTCTTGAGTAAGAGCTGCAGAGCATGAATCTCAGAGTCCTCTTTAGGTTTGAATCCTGGTTCCAGCACTTAGCAGTTATGGGCCCTTTGACAAGGGACTGACTGGTTGGAGTCTTTTTTTTCCTGACACAAAAGGGGATAATAATTCTACATATCTCTTAGGCTCTCACAATAGTGAGTTTTTGAATAAATTATTTTTCTTGTTTTATACTAACTTGGTTTTCACCGAGTGGATTATATCTTATTTCTAAAATCTTGTCGTTGAAAAAGATGCTTCAGATTTCTCAGTTGCTTTTATGATCCTTTATTTTTCTAAATAGGTATCCTATTAAGAACCAATAAATAGGGTTCCCCCTCTTGGTGCAAGGGTTTAAGTCTCAGCACTATGGAACTATCACCAGCCACTGCAGCATGAGTTCGATCCCTGCCAGGGAGCTTTCCACATGGCACAGCAGACCTCTCCTGCCTCGCCCACTGCTCCCTTCAGCAGTAGATCCATCTGTTCTGCTCACCACTCTGTCTCTGGTGAATCCTCTCACCCAACACCTCTTGCCTACACTCCAGCTCTTGTATGCATAAATAAATAAAATCTTAAAAAAAAAAAACACCAATAAATAGCTGTTGAGTGAATGAGTGGTAGGTTTCAACCAAATTGAAAGTGTATAAACTGCTCAGAAAATGAATCAAAGTGAAGTTTATAGACTGTGATATTTTCCCCCTTTTAGCTCCCACAATGCATATTGATCCTGATACTGATTGCTGTATGTACTAGTTTATGGCACTCAGAATGTTAAATGTAATTGAATACCATGTCTATAATGACTAGACTCAGCAGCCAAGAAACCCAAATGGGATGACTTCAAAAAGAAGAAGAAAGAACTGAAGCAGAGCAGGCAACTCAGTGATAAAACCAACTATGACATTGTTGTTCGCGCAAAGCAGATTTGGGAGATCTTAAGAAGGTAATACTACCTAGTGGCATCTTTGTTAGTTCCTTTGAGATAATAGAAGAGTAACAGTGTACCTTGTAAATAGTGAGATGTCCTAAAATAAATGGCATAGCGCTTGAGTTATTTAGGGAGTACTCATAACACTTGAGCAGAGGCATCAGTATTTGGATGTCTGCCCACTGCAGAAATGTGTGCAATCATTAGGATGGTATCAAATATGTTTATGAAAATGTATGAGAATTAAAATGGATTTGACATTCTTATGGAGAGATTTCTGAGAAAATGAAGGACAGTCTCTTATTGGCTAAATTTTTGAGATACTTAAGTTTGCTATCTTGGTCGTGTTTTATTATTTTCTTTACTTTTGGAGTTCTGGCTGTTAAGATTTTGATTGATGCATAAAATTATACCTTGTGAGATGAGTTTCTGCTTTTGAGAAAATTGCTTTTCTCTGGCTCCTCTGGAATAGTAATTTTAATGTCAGAGGTTTGCTGCCTTCGAAGAGAAAATCATACTGAACTGTGTGAACATACACTAGAATGGTTTTTACCTTTGTGTGTTTAAAATAATCTTTTCACTTAATCTGTATTTCCTCCTCCTCTCCTTATTTATAGAAAAGACTGTGACAAAGAAAAAAGAGTGAAGTTGATGGGTGATTTGCAGAAGTTGATTCAGGGGAAAATTAAAACTGTAAGTAGGACATGCTCATTGTTGCGATTTTAAAAGTTGAAGTTGACTCTCTCAGTTAAAGGTAGTTGACCATACGTGACAGGTGAAATTGTTGTATTTGATGTATTTGGCGTAGATGTCAGATACCTTTTTCCCCAGTTTTAGTAAGAAATAATTGACATACATCACTAAGGTGTATAGCATAATGGTTTGATTCATATACATTGTGAAATAATCCACAGTAGACTCAGCTATCATCCATGCCGTCAGATATCTCTTATAATATTGATTGAATAATAAATTTAATCATGAGGGACTGTCAAGTATTTTTAATTTATTTACTTAAATTCATGTTCTCAAAGTTATCATGGCAAAGCAGCTGCTGCAACAGCAGCAGCTTGATGCCCACCTGTGACTGTGCAGATGTCTCTTTTCTTTTTTCGTAATAAACCTGCCCTTTTAAAATGTTTTAAAATTATCTTGAGGAATTTACTATTTGATAATATTTGTTGTTAGAATGTCTTGTGCTGAACTCCATATACTTTCATATGTTCTGAATTGCTGGCTTTTACAAATGTTGATGAAGTTCTTTCCAACAGAATAGATTTGGGAGTTCTGAAGTAATTTTCATTGTTGCTATTTAGTCATGTTTTGTAATAACCTTTGTTGATTTTTGTGTGTTTGGCTAAGTACTAATTCACTTGTAAGACGACAGGCTCTGTATCGTTGGGGACTCTGGAGGAACAGCTTTTGCCAAACCATATATATATAATATATGTGTGTGTGTGTATATATATATATATATATATACATACATATATATATCACTAACCAGATGCTGTATTGCAGTTTGGAGCAATGTCCTGAAATAGCAAGTTCCCAACTGCTGCTTTTGTACAAATTCAACAAGATCTTTTTAGGATAAAACAACTCTGTTCTAGGACTAATCTGTTAACTTCAATTCAGAAATATTTTATACTCAAGATCCTTTCTCAACTACCTTTGTGTTATTATTTCATGATCATGGACTTGGTATTCAGATCTTCACTTTATTACCTAACCTGTTTGTCACTTTAGAGATAGCAACCAATATTTTTTTCATATTCAGTTAACATTTGTTTATAAATACATCGCATAAGTGTCAGGTATAGAGCTTTATTCTTCAGTATTTATATATACTACATTGTAATCATCACCAGAAGTCTAGTTCTAGCCACCCCATATATAAACATACTTATATTTACCATGTACTGGGAATTGTGTTAACTGGTGTATAAGTGATTTCCTTTAACTCAATGTCTTCATCAATCCCTATTGATACATTCTTGGTACACAAAGTGTCTTCCCTAGGGTCATAGAGATAGCAAGTTCCTTAACTTCTCATAAACTTACATTTCTCACCTATAAAATGTTAATAACTACTTTTAAGGTTGCTTTGAGGTCTGAGTGAGAAAAATATATTTAAAGCCTGTACTTTGGCTACATAGTAGGTAATCAATATATACACAAAACAACTTAATTTTTTTAAGTATATTTTTTAAGTTTTGTCAGAAATATCTATACCTCTCCCTTACAGAATTTTTTCTGAAATCCATGACTTTGATTGTGGTAGTCCTTCACCTCTGCTTTGTCAGAATTTTTAAAAATTAGAAATAATTTGAGCAACAGATAATAAGCACTCAAACTGGTAATACTTATAGCATAGTGAAAAATAACTTTGGACATTTATTTTTGGTTATTACTATCATCAACTCATGCAGTGAAGATCTAATCTATCTAGTAGCTAGGGAGAGTTCAGGAATCAGATTTGAAATAAAGCGTTTCTAGAAATATAACTGGATATATGAGAAATGGAGTAATCAGCTTTTAATTGCCAGTGTACATATAGATATTTAGCAAGACTTTAATATCCTTTATCTTAATTAGATATTTATATATCTTAATGATGTTTGGTTGACAAAGCCAAATATTCTTAAATCATTTATATTAAACAAAAATCATAAAATTTTTAAATTGGGAAGTTTACCTGTTAAGGAAAGTAACTTTCAGAGAAATGAGAACTATATAGTGATTATACATAATCACTAGAGAGATTTGGTTTGACTTTAATTATAATAATAGGAACCTTATAAAAATGGTCACGTCTATCTCAGTCTCAGTGTCATATGGGAGGCAGCAAAACCAAAGAATGCCTAATAAGAATGTCTAAAGCTAAAAGAGACAGCAATAAAACATAAATAATATGATTAAAGAACACATCTTCAGAAAGAATTAGTCTAAAGGCCCAAACTTTTTCCTGCAGATTGCATTTGCACATGATTCAACTCGTGTTATCCAGTGTTACATTCAGTATGGTAATGAAGAACAGAGAAAACAGGCTTTTGAAGAATTGCAAGGTATTTCTTTTATATTAAAGATTAATTGTCATCACTTGTAATAAGTCACTTTTTTCTCTTGAAATACTGAGGACTGTCCTAGAAAATAATTCTGTTGGGGCCTCCCTGGTGGTGCAGCGGTTGAGCGCTGCGCTGTGGAGCTGTCGGCAGCGCGCGCGATGCAAGTTTGATGCCCAGCCTGGGAGAATCCCACATGGCGCGGCAGACCTCTCCTGCCTCGCACGCTGCTCCCCTCAGCAGTGTATTTCTGATCTGCCTGTTCTGCTCTCCATTTTGTCTCTGGTGAACCCTCTCGCCGCCCCACGCCTCAGGCCTGTACCCCAGCTTGTATGTATAAATAAATAAATCTTTAAAAAAAGAAAATAATTCTGTTGAGGAAAAGTGTGCCCTCTGCAGACCTTTTGTGTTTTTATTTCATCTTTGCCTGAGATATATGAAGAAATACTTTTTGTGTTGTCAGGATTGTGCATTTATTTAGTTCTTTCCTTTGTTTCTAGTGATCTGAAATGAGGTTATCAGATCACTATATTGTATTTTGTTTTTCAGGTGATTTGGTTGAATTAAGTAAAGCTAAATATTCCCGAAATATTGTTAAGAAATTTCTCATGTATGGGTAAGCTATTTTATTTGTAAGACACATTTTTATTTGTTTTTCAAAGGCAATGATATTAATTGCATGCAAATGTTACTTAAAAATCTGTGATCGTGATAATGGCCCTAAGCAAATGCTTGTAATGTTTCCAGGGATTGTGCTCTTAAAAACAATTATGAATTAACTTGATGGTATTGCCTTCACTGTTCTTACAAGTATATATTGAAGCCCTAGAAATAAGGAATAGGATAATTAACTTGTAATTAGTACCTGTGTTTAGAGGCTGGAGGGTCAGGAGGAGCAGTGAGACTCAGGCAGAGCTAGTAGGTTAAAAATATCAAGATGAGAGGATTTCTGAAATTTGATAGAATTGATACTTCTCATTTTGATTATAATGTGCCCGAATATGCTAACCTACAGTAAAACAGTACAGTTGGCAAAATTTTCAAAGATTGTATTCTTGGCTATAATTTTTGCATGCTTTATTATTTTATGATGTTAAATAAATATTGTGATTCTCCTGTTTTAAAGGAGAGTCCTAGAACATTTTTTGTTTACATTTCTCTGCCTTTTTGACTTTTAGCCTTCCTCTTTTATCTTTCAACTCAACTTTTCAAGCTGAGCAATTTAATAATGGGAACTGATGTTTATTGAGTACTTACTGTCTTCTGGTCACAGTTCTCAGTGCATCTTAACTATTTAACCCTCATATAAACCTTATTCTTTGTATTTTATGACTGAGGAAGCTGAAATGTAGATTAAATAACTGCTCAGGGTATTTCAACTGGTAAGCAGAACTACCTAAGCAGCTGGCTGCTGAGTAACTTAAAAAGCTTGAGGTGGAAATACAGGCAGTTTGATTTTTTTCCTTCTCAAGGACACTCCTCTGTGGTAGAACATCCCCCCAACCTGCCATTGATGAGTTGGTTTCAGGAGCAGTAGGTTCTGTTTTCTTGTTACCCACTCTCTCTTCCTGTGATTTTGTTGGGTTTAGGACTAAACCACAGATTGCAGAAATAATAAAAAGTTTTAGAGGCCATGTGAGGAAGATGCTCCGGCATGCGGAAGCCTCAGCTATCGTGGAGTATGCCTACAACGACAAAGCCATTTTGGAACAGAGAAACATGCTGACAGAGGAGCTCTACGGCAATACATTTCAACTTTACAAGGTGACATTTCAAGATATTTTTTCTAGTATTTTTACTGTTCCTGTGTGCTGTTCTTTAGCTTCCATTGCCTTATTTTCAGACTGTATTTTTGTTTTGACTGGTCTTATAAGAGATTATCTCTTGCCCATTACTCTTTTCAATTATTTTGTTTCTGGAGTAGTGAGCAAGTGACCATACTTGAATTTCTCTGTCTTCCACACCATTGTCTTTAACCCCCTTTAAATTAAGCCACCTTTTTTTAACTCCCTGGTAGACTCTGGGATGTTTGAGTACTTCTGTTTTTATAGTCGGAGAGAGAGAGAAGATTTCATAGTCATTGAAGCTTTGTAAACACCCCCTGACCAGCTCTGCCTTGAAGCGCATCAGGTTGCCTGCTGCTACCTTCTCCATGTTCTTCCTATTCTCCGGAGAGGAAAGGGAATAGGGCACAAGGATTGGATCTGAAAAATACCGCTAATGAGAGTAGAACTGCTGAAAGACTTATTTCAGACCTTGGTGTACATATTTATCTCAGGAGATACGGATTAAATCCTACTTTGCCTCTGCTAATTAGGTACAGCTCCTAAGTTGAACTTAGTGCTGTATTTCTTTTGTAACACTCACTATAGGAATATCCAGCGCTAATTACAAAATACATGCTACAAGAATTTGTGAAGTCACCACTTGATGTTATGATTAGGCATGTGCTTAACAAGTACATTGAGTTGGCTGGTTGTTTATCTTGGCTCTGTAAGTACATTGGTGGGTGTACAGACAGAAAATCAAGGATTAACTCCAAGAGTGTCCACATCTCTGTAGCACGGCTTTCATTATGTAAATATGGGGAATCTGAGATGTACTTTAAGTTCATTTAAAATGACTAATTGATTTTCTTTGCTCTGAAGTTGACGAAACTTGGTTAGTTTATGAAGATTCAATTTTTTGTTTGTGGCAGTCAGCAGATCACCCAACTCTGGACAAAGTATTAGAGGTTCAGCCAGAAAAACTAGAGCTTATCATGGATGAAATGAAACAGATTCTGACTCCAATGGCCCAAAAGTAAGAAAACTGTTTTTGTTTTTTCTTAGCAAATAGATTTTGAAGGAGAAAAGTGTGATATAATCCTTGTATAGAAAAGGTGGATAGTTTCAAAAGTATAGTCTATTATTTAAATTGGATTGTAAAACTTAGAAACTTGGGCATGTGGCCTTCTTGGCATTTATTTGTACCATATAAGGGCAATTAGAGCTTGATTTATGGGATTAGAGTGCCTGTGTGTGAATCTTGGTGCCTCAGTTAATGTAACCTTGCACAACTCAACCTCTCTCTGCCTCAGTTTCTACATCTATAAAATTAGAATAATTAATAATACATATTTCATAGTTTTATGAAGATTAAATGATTTAATATTACCAAAACACGTAGAATAGTGCTTTACCTGTAAAGGCATAATTTCTTTTGTTTTTTTTTTTTTTTGCTATCTACTTGGGTGCTCCATGAGAACTTGAAGTCTTTCATGTCTGATCATCAGCCCCCACTGTACTCCTAGATTTACCAAACATTATACTAGGGGTTTTGAATCAGTAGTGTGTTGTTGCAATTGCTTATAACAGGTTTGATCCATTCAGGTGTTAATTCTACTAAAATTATTTTATGAAACTGATACATTGGTGTAGGGTAATTGGGAGAAAGAAAACAGCTATAAAAACAAAACAAAACAGGTCTGTTGTGAATTCCTAATCGCATGCATTGTTGGCCAAAAAAATATAGATCTCTTTATTTTAGAGATTAGTATTTAAAAAAGAAATTACCATTTAGATTTTGAAAGTTTGTTTCATCTTTGTTGATTAGATAAGAGATTATTTGTGCTTTGGTCTTGGTTGTAGATGTACTAAAGGAAGTTTATAGTCTCAAAGATATTCTAAATCTTAGTATTGTTGAAAGATGCAGCCTATTTTATGACAGATTACATTTGCTAAAACCATGTCACTTTCTTTGATTATTTCAAAACAGCTAAGATTACCCATCTCTGTATATCAGTGGTGTCAAATCTGACACTTTTTCTTTTTTTCTGTTTTCAGGGAAGCTGTGATTAAGCACTCATTGGTACATAAAGTATTCTTGGACTTTTTTACTTATGCACCTCCAAAGCTAAGATCAGTAAGTTCTTGATTTTTAGTTTTTAAACCAAAATAGAGGAAGAGCCATGTAAAAATGTGAAGCACTCCTTGATAGACATTGCCTTTTGGAAATTTTAGACAGTTGCTTCCTTACTTTAAAAAAATTAACTCACTAAACTTCCCTTAAATAAATCTGCTAATTCCATTTGGATTTTTGCCTGAATAGAATTGACCACAGTTTTATAACTCCACTTTATTTTTATATTTTAATTATAATCCAGATTGTATCCTCAAACTTAACTAATCTGGAAATTAAATAAGAAGTGGAAGAGTATTCCTTATTCAAATAATTTGAAATTCACCTGTGCTGATAGAAAAAAAATATGTTGGTGTTGAAAGATTAGCAGAGGACACTTAAATAAAACGAAATCGACCATGAAAAACTGGACTTTATGTGATAGATGGCTAGGGAACAGAGAGTGAAGGTAAATTGCAATGCCCTTCAAATCAGTGATGGGAATACAAATGAGAATTCATCATTTAGTCCTCTGAACTGTGTGCTTACCTCATCATACAGTGAACTCATAGTCTATTTCCCCTCCTTCTAATAATGAGATAACTAAAATAATGAGACTCACTTTTTTTAACAAATATGTCATAGGAACTTTCACCCTCTTAAAGTTAGGATACAGCATAATTTTTCAAGAGTAGACACCCAGCTAAACTGTGGCTCAATGACCATAGTAGCAGTTCCTATTTCTCTTGGGGATTTTTCTTCCCTTCCTATAGAGCAGTGTCTCACAGGTCTGCATTTTACTGAAGCAGGCCTTTATTTTCAGAACTCATGAAATGATCATTTAAATATAATCAGTATTGGAAATTCTTACCTTTTTAGTGTTCGATGTGTTTTAGTAATACTAAAATATCACTGAGAACTTATTTGAAATACAATGTAATGAGACAAATATTTTCTGGCTCTGAGACTATTTTTAAAAGAAATCACAAAAACAAGTTTAGGGGCCTCCCCGGTGGTGGAGGGATTGAGCGCTGCACTGTGGAGCTGTCGGCAGCGCGCGATGCGAGTTCGACGCCCAGCCGGGGATAATCCCACATGGTGTGGCAGACCTCTCCTGCCTCGCCCACTGCTCCCCTCAGCAGTGTATTTCTGATCTGCCTGTTCTGCTCTCCACTCTGTCTCTGGTGAACCCTCTCGCCGCCCCACGCCTCTGGCCTGTACCCCAGCTTGTATGTATAATAAATCTTTAAAAAAAAAAAAAAAAAACAAGTTTAGAACTAATAGAAACATATTGGAATGTTTGTAACTCTCCAACTGGATAATTATGATGGCATTCACAAGTTTTATATGTAAGATGAAAGCTGTGTTCTTTAGATTTATCCTGGGATAGAACTGTAAGGTGGTTATAGGCAAAATTATTTGTTCTTTATTGATAAAAATGGTCACCCAACTTTATTCTGGTGGGAGACTTTGTATTTATTTTTTTATTTATTATAAAATTTTAAATTTGGAGTGGACTGAAGTTGGGCCCTTGTACTTCTTAGCTCCCAGAACTCATTTACATCCTACGTATTAGACTTCCTACATACTAGACTTCAAATATGATTAAGAAGTTAAATTACATTGAAAGTGAAGAATAAAAATTAAAAACAAGCTAGACTGCCTTGTAAGAAATTAATGATTAAGAATGTAAGAAATAACATTTACTAAAATGTTACTGATAAGTGAGGACCTTGGTTAATTGTTAACAGAAATTAATTTTTCTTAGGGAAATGTTATCAGCTGTCTTTTTGGTAAGTTAATATGATTTTCGGAGGTAATCCAATGATATAAACTGGAAAAGAGAATCTTTTTTTTTTTTTAAGATTTATTTATTTATGCACACAAGAACTGGGATATAGGCCAGAGGTGTGGGGTGGTGAGAGGATTCACCAGACACACAGCAGGGAGCAGAACAGGTGGATGGACTGAAGTACACTGCTGAGGGAAGCAGTGGGCGAGGCAAGAGAGGTCTGCTGCACCATTTGGGAATCTCCCTGGCTGGGGATCAAACTCACGCTGCATCATCTGCGGACAGCTTCAGAGGCCGAGACTCAACCCATTGCACCACCAGGGAGGCCCAAGAGAAACTTCTTTAACTAAAAGTAGTGTTTAGTTTTCTGCTGACTATAAATGTGCTTTTTAGGGAAGAGCATTTTATGTTTTTTTTAAATCTGGCTTTTCTATTAGACATTCCCTTCTTACCTCAACTACCTCCTAGACTTCTTTTTCTTGAAAATTCATTTAAAATATACCATACATACACTTTTTATATAAACATTTGTAAAACCTATGTATCGTAATAGAAATTGCCGGCCAGGAGGATTTGCTGCTCTTGATGGAAAACAGTGTTTCTTGAAGGAGGTTGTGTTTTTGTGTGCTTGTCTACAAAATTAAAAATTAAATTGTGGGCTACCTAGGCCCTCTTTTTTTCTGGGTATATAACTGCTCCCCACTAGGCAGATTTTTAAAAGGTAGAATGTAAACCAAAGTCCTCATGGCATTTGTTCCTCAGGAAATGATCGAAGCCATTCGAGAAGCAGTGGTATACCTGGCACACACACACGATGGCGCCAGAGTGGCCATGCACTGCCTGTGGCACGGCACACCCAAGGTAAGTCAAGATTATCATTAGTATCATTGAATTGCTTTTCCTTTCAGTCTCCTTTGGTCTTTGCCCTGTTGTGCATAAACAGCCTTATTTTCACCAAGTTGTGCCTCAGCGCCCCACAGAAATTTTCTCTTCTTTAGGCCTGATGTTTCTTCTGTATTGGAATTTTCCTAAATTATGAAAATCTTGAATTGTCATATGGGAGGGGATCTTGTCAAGCAAGTAAACGCAATATTTATGTTAGGCTTAAGTTTATAGAAGTGTTGGTACCTGTCAGACTATTTAATTTCTCATTTAATGATGTTACTGGGGAAGGGAAAGAAAGGAGATAATAAACAGCTTCACATTTGCTCACATGAATGTTAAGTACTTTGAGGGAAAAGGTAAAGATACATCTTAATTACAGAAGTGTAACAGAAATAATGGTTTTCTTGGTCACTATATTTCCATCTTTCAAAGATAGCTATACTTTGTGCACTTTCTCATGTAATACAAATTAATTTCTATTCAACAAAATTGTGTTGAATGTCATTGCTTTCCTAAG
Source organism: Scalopus aquaticus (assembly GCA_004024925.1). Taxonomy (NCBI): domain Eukaryota; kingdom Metazoa; phylum Chordata; class Mammalia; order Eulipotyphla; family Talpidae; genus Scalopus; species Scalopus aquaticus. The sequence continues at coordinate 28,093 of PVIJ01012733.1, forward strand.
CAAATTCACTTGAAGACAGTTCAGGCATTGGAAGAGGGACTTAAGTTTTCACTACAAAAAGTTTCGATAGGTTTGTCTTAGCAGCTAATAATTTTATGATTCCATATTTATGTGCTAATGGATTGTCACATACTAGTCTAAGATTATAATAGCTCTGAAAGAACTTCTAACACTATCGCATTTTTTTCATTCTGGCTTCATGACTATTTCCCTAATGAAAAGTATGCCACACCTATGAAGATTGAATATTATATAATATTTTCTAACAATGAAATGCCTTAATTTTTAATTAAATCTATGATCAACAATAAGTACATCTGTAACTAAAAGTTCATTGAGAAATTTTTTCTTTTTTTTAAGGATAGGAAAGTCATTGTGAAAACAATGAAGACTTACGTTGAAAAGGTGGCTAATGTAAGTATAATATAGCTCCATATTTTCTTTTAATTATTTCTGACTATGAAATTTATTTCTATGATAGAAAATTTGGAAAATTTTAGAAAATTATCATTAATAACATAATTCATTGTTTTTGTTTTATTTTTATCTTTCTATTCATATGTATGTGCTTTTATGTTTACACAAAATGAAATTTTCCCATTTAATATGTATTGTGACAATTCTCTATTTTCACTAGACTTTGTAGGGTTTTTATAAAATATTTTTTGAAGAACTCATGTTTACTATATACATATATATTTGCATATACAAACATTTACATCTATTTCAATCCCTAGATAAATATGTCAAATTGCACTTCAGAAATTTGTTTCCAGTTTTCACTACCGCTGAAAACAAAGTGAAATTTGTCTTTTTTCCTTAGATTAAATGTGTTCTCAAAGAAAATTGTGGTTCTTTGGAATCCTTTGGAGATTCTATAACCGTTTTCCTCATGAAATTAAAGGGTAGAGAAAGTCTTTTCTGAGAAATTAATTGCCTCAAAAATAGTATTTCTATTAGTTAAATACTAAGTAGTTATCCATGATATTTCTAAATATATATAATTACTAGATGTATATAATAGGAACACAACAATTTTTAGTTTTATATAGTATTGTATATCTTCTATTTTTCTAGTGAACTAAAATTGGCAATTTCAACAACTTCTTGTAATAAATTCAATGAGAATTTTTAGTATCTGGTGAATACATAATAATAAATGCTAATTCGAACAAGATAAATTTGTGCTTTGTGATGACATACATACCTGTTTTCTGTAGATTTGGAGAGTAGGAAGAAAGTATAAAAATACTCCAAAAGCAGTTAACTTTCCTGTAACAAAATGAAATGTGAGACACTCTACTGAGTTGTGTCTGGAGATGTGAATATGATTCATAATTCTTAGTTAAGTTAATCTTTTTCTATGACATTTTTATGTGAATATTTTAGATTAGAAATTAGTAAAAGAAATGTTAATAGAAAGTTCTTAAAAAGTATTGATAGGAGAAAGCATTCTTAAAAAATAAAATTAGATTGTTTTAATTTTATAGTTATATCAACTACACACACGAGAATCTAATCCCAGCAAGGACTTATTTTATGAGCCAACATAATGGTGTCAGTATCTTGAAAAGAATGTGTTTTTTGTGAAGTTGTTGGGTAGGCACTCTAAATGTCAGTTTGATCATGGTAGTTGATAGTGTTGTTCAGATAATGAAAGTTTTTATTCATTTATCGTGGTCTTGTTCTGTTAGTTGCTTAGAGAAGTGTGTCAAAAATCTCCAGCTGTATTTGTTGAATTATCTATTTCTCACTTAAAAGTCTACTCCAGCTTCTTTGGTTTTCTCCCAGAGATGTTTTGTGCTTAGATGTGTGTGTGTGTGTGTGTGTGTGTGTGTGTGTGTGTGTGTGTGTGTGTGTGTGCGCGCGCGCGCGTGTAACAAAACAAACAAATCTATGGTATATTTCTTTCCATGAACTGACTTTACATCGTGTTTGCCCATTTTTAATTAATTGTTGGTCTTTCTATAGGGATGTTGTTAAATCTTCGTTATTTTCCTCCAGTTTGTCTTTATGAGTTTATAATTGGCGATTTCCTCTTTGTTTCTAATTGAAACAACTTTACCTACAGTAGTCATCAAACCTGACTGAATGTGTTTTGGCTGGTACCAAAATCAAGTCCTCCCTCAAAATAAAAAAAAAAAATGTATATCATCTGGGATATAAAGAGAATATGACTGAGACTCCGAAAACATTTATTTTATTTATTTTTACATAAAGTAGAAGTTCCTTAAATCTGTCTAACATGTCAACGTCACAGATACAATTTTATTCTTCCAAAAGTTGACTATTGTGACAGTCAGAGAGTATTACTTGTATAATTTCATGTTGCCGTCCTTTTTTAATTCCATCAGTTTTATACACTGAATATGAGACTATTCTTTTTCTGTTTTACATTTTAAAAGGACAAGTTTATTAGAAAAGGAGAAAAAGAGTGGCATCTTGTTATCACAGGTGGGCAAGAGATTGAGAAAATGAATATGAGAATATTCTTGTAGTTTTTTTTTCTTTTTAGTATTTGAGTTACATAGGATTATTTGAAGAAAATGAAAAATCATTGTAATCCTTCAACCTCAATGACTTACATTACTGTTTTTCCATCCATAATTCTCTATGTATGTATCTTATATATATTTTGTCTACATGCAGTTATGTCTGTATTTATATATTTTCTTTTCATGACTGAAATGCTCTAATACAGTATTATATACTGTATAATCTTGGTGAGTTTCAACTGTTTGGTATCCAAGAATGTGCTTTTCAATTCTTTATTTTAAAGTTGTTTCATTGGTAGAATTGATGGAAGAATCTATGCTGTTTTGTGCTTCCTTTTTTAACCATTACTGGCTTCCATTTCTTACAGGGTCAATATTCCCATTTGGTTTTACTGGCAGCATTTGATTGTATTGATGATACTAAACTTGTGAAGCAGATAATCATATCAGTAAGTAGTTTTGATGGTCTTTAAGTTAAATTAATAAATCAGTTGTGGTGTATACATTAGATTTCACACATACATGTATAAAGACTTTGAATTGTGCTTTCTATACCAGTATTTTACTTTTTAGTTGCCTCAGTTGAGTTTATTTTGGGGGATTGCTTTATTCCTATGTAAATCACAATCTTAAAACTGCTATTAATATTTAATACTGTTCTTAAATAATAAAAAGAGTATTTGTATTAGAATAACATGACTTTTTAGACTATATGACTTACTAAATGAAAAATTAGCAATGCATTATTGAGATTTGACCAGAAATTAGTTTACATAGTAATTGTTCAATTATTCAGGAACTTTATATCCAGACAGAGGCTATCCGTGACCCTTTTCTCTCTGCCTTTGGAGAAACTACCTCTGCACAATCACCCAGCTTCTCAGTGTTTTGTCTCGGGTTGAGCTGGTAAAGAAAAACTGATAAAACTCTGTTATATTGCTTCTGAGAGCTTCATGAAAGCTTTTATAGAGTCAAATTAAAAATCATTACTAAAATTCAAATGCTAGCTTCCATTCACATTTCAGCAATTCCTTTTAACCTGGTATAGTGACCAAAAAGTGGTAATATATGTGGTTATTCTGCTGGAAATTACACAGATATTTTTGTTTGATGCACTTGGATGGAGTCCATGGAGAACTCTGTGACCAAAGCTACTGTCACACAGGTCTACAGGGAAGAACATATGGATGATGACACACAGAATTTACTTGTCATATGGTGGTGCTGTGGCCTCTCTTTGAGTCTGTCTGGACCGTAGACCTGAGTATAGTAGGAAAAATGTATCAGTTAATAGAGGAGGAGATTTGTTTTCTTAGATGCCAGCTCTGGGTCGTAGTGTGTGAGAATTTCTCATGCCCTTGCTGTCATTTTCCAACTTTTCCCTTGATTATTTTAAGATGGTGATGACTTTCTTTGGTGTAGGATTGTGGGAAGAAACAAGTTGGCAAGACTTTCATATCACAAATTGAATATTTTGACAAGTTCCATGTGACTTTATTACCCTTTTGACTCCAGTCAATAATGATTGTTTTCATTTCAGTGACAGAGATGTGAAGGCATAGATTGGCCAATGAATAAATTTATTTCATGAAAATGGAAATAGGCTGGGCTATTGAAAGTTTGCTTTTGTTTAATATTTTCATGACAACTAAAATATGCATAACTGTCTCAAATGGATTTCAAGAGAAACCACGCCTCCTTCAGGGTTTACCACAATTGTCTGATAGATTAATTTTTTCCAAAGATTTATTCCACTTAAAGTCATGGTTGAAACAGTTTTTAATTCCTTGTGCTTATCACTTTGATTCACATAACTTTAACTCAAATTCCTAATGACTTTCTCATACTTAAAACAGCCTTCCCTGAGAATGGCCTGATTTGCTGATCTGAATGACAAATGTTCAGCAGGACCTGTGTATCATTAAGCTATGTGGCTAATGATAAAATTCTGGAATGCTAATTGCTGTTGTATTTTTCCTGCCCATCCACCACAAAGGCTGCTGCAGTATGCAGTGGTTTTGTTTTTGTTTTTCTTCAAAATAACCAAAAAAGCTTAGTGTTGCTAAGTGTTCTGTTGCCTGATAAGCTGCACAAATGTTTATAGAGTCAAGTGTCCATATTTCTTACTCAGCCATTACAAAAACCTGTTGTAAATGCAATGCTTTCAAAAATAGCCAAGGAAGCTTAGTGTTGCTAAGCACTCACTCAGAGTAACTGGATCTCGTGAAATGTCAATTTGGAATTGTAACCCAGTGAACACTCTCCTCCTTTTCTCTAACACTGAGCTCCACTTCATTCTGCAGATACTGTTCTCTGACCTTTCAGCCAGACCTGGTCTCCCAGTCCTCTCAGTATGTCTAGTATTTGTCCTTGCCATTCATTTATTTAGGAGTTAGTTGTGATAAGGCCCACTATTGACAAATTCAGAAATACTTCTTGATGAGGCAGGTAATTGAGTGACGCAGGGTGGGATGCAGATTGTGGGGAAGAAGAGGGCCCGTGCATCGTCTAGGATGGCAGCTACCACTTGGCTCCAGGCTTTGAAAATATGATCTCCGTGGTGATAGATGTCCCAATTTTTCTTTTCTTTTTACACATGGTAAAAAGTGCACCTAACATAGAATTGCTCATGCTAACAATTTTTAAGTGTGCGGTGTCAGTGTCTTCACATGAGCCTTCTTCACATTGTTGTATATCTTGTCTCCAGAATTTTTTTGTCTTGGAAAATTTGCACACTTAGCTCCACCTTCCAGTTTTTTAATACAGCCAGAAAGGTGGACTTTTGGATAAATTAGCCATGGTTTTAAAACACTCAGAAGGCTGCAGTCCCTGCTCGTGATTCTACCTTCTACACTAATTAAATCTCTTCATTAAGTTTCTTTTATGTCTTCTGCCTAGGTTTTAGCTTCTTAAAGTTAAAGCCAGTTGGCAATTCTTTTTGTCCCCATAAACAAACATGGAGGTATATACAGCATGTCCTCCAATAGCATCATTCTGTCATGTTATTATGTTAATGAGGAACAAAACTATCCCAACTGACTTTGAGTCAAGGTGATGTTACTGGAAGAACTGCTTGTATTATATATCATTTTGCTTAAAGTTTCAGCTTCCAAGATTTAATGCATATCTTGAAAGTTCTAACTTCCTAGCTTCTCATGCTAAGGTTGAACCATTTCTGCCTCAAAGTCGTAAGTGCTAGGCTAATGTGTACTAGACTAATCCCTAAGTGTGAAACCTGAAGAAAATGTTACTGTACATCAAGAAATATATTATCAACTCGTGCCACCTTTTACTCTTAACTGAGAAAAGAAAAATAGGGAGCATTTATAGTTCTTCACTTCAGTCATCTTTAATTTCCTTTTTCAAAACAAATGTTTTAAAGCTGTACTCCAGAGTGTTTTTTAAGGGCAGCAAAGTTGTAGGGTTTTTTATAAAATGATTATGGAAATTGACGTTAGTTATATCATCTTTTATTTCAACAAATTAACAAATTATAGCATCTGTCCTCTTTTATGAGTCTGTTCAACCTTAAATAGAAAAAGCTAAACTAAAAGTAGTCTTTATTTTTGGCACTGAGCACTTTGTTACCAAAAATGCATATAACCATTTTGAGGTATGTTTACCTTGAAATTATTAAAGAGCCTTTTCTTCATGATAAGTTATGTGCACATCTTGTGCCTAATACCTTATTAATAGTAAGTATATTTTCCCTGGATGGTATAATTTATATTCATTTTGAGGTAGTTAGATCTGTTGCTCCTATTACCTGAAAACCTTTACTTTGGGGAAATTTTTATAAATGACCTTAACTTGAAAGTCTTCAAAGGTCAGAGAGAACTTAAGGGCTTAGAATTACTTAAAGAGGCCACCATGTCTTGCCCTTTCCATGTCCTGGATGAGTGACCTTCACAAATATCAGTTATTATTTTTAAGTGTAAGAAGCATGATGCACTTGTGCAGAAAATGAGGGAAGCTTGGGGTTTAAAAAGGGAAACATAATGTGTGGAATCTGGAGTTAGATTTCAGAGTTGGGGTCACCAGTTTCTCTGTATTGTGATCCCATGACTGATGACTACTTAATTTCTTGCTTGTTTCCTTATACTTAAATTACTAATCTCATTGTAGGATATAGATTCTTAAGAGAATAACAGGGGCCTCCCCAGTGGCGCAGTGGTTGAGCGCTGCGCTGTGGAGCTGTCGGCCACCAGCGATGCAGGTTCGACGCCCAGCCAGGGAGAATCCCACATGGTGCGGCAGACCTCTCCTGCCTCGCCCGCTGCTCCCCTCAGCAGTGTATTTCTGATCTGCCTGTTCTGCTCCCCACTCTGTCTCTGGTGAACCCTCTCGCCGCCCCGCGCCTCTGGCCTGTACCCCAGCTGTTATACATAAATAAATAAAAAAATTCTTAAAAAAAAAAAAAAAAGAGAATAACAGATCTGTCATCTCATGGAGAATTCCTTTCAAGAGGGGGTGGCTAACTATGGAAAGCCATTTAAAGGACCCTCAAATTACTAAAAATGAATCTACCATCTGATACAGTAATTCTACTCCTAGGAATCTACCCAAAGGGCACGAAAGGAAACCTGCACTTCTCTGTTTATTGCAGCTTTTTATAATAGCTAAGGTGTGGAAACAACCTAAATGCCCAAAAACAGATGAATGGATCAAGAAGATGTGGTATATATACACAATGGAATACTGTTCATCAATCAAAAAAGAAAAATTCTTGCCATTCACAGCAACATGGATGGATCTGGAAGGGATTATGCTCAGTAAAATAAGCCAGAAGGAAGAAGAAATACTCGAATGTTTTCACTTACTGGAGGAATATGGGGAAAATGAACAAAAGGTCAAAAAATAAAAAGACAAAACTTGCAGGAAAACTGCAGATCTGAGACATACAGCAGGGGAAGGGAGGAAGAGGCGTCAAAACCAGGGAGGGAAGGACACAAGGGACTTCGTGAAGGCTCATGGTGATGTGGTAGTGGGAGATTTATGGGGACTACACCTGAGGGAAGAAATCAAATATTGTGCAAAAATGAACAACAATGTAAGAAAAAAGTCGAATCGATAAAATTAAGTAAGTAAAGAGAGGGTAGCTGTTTTCTTATGAAAGAGACTGGTGTTGGAACCAGGGGACCAGGACTTGTCTACACCCTGTGGGTGACACTACTTCCTCCAGCAAGTCATTTCTCTTACTGGGTTCCTCATCAGGGTTCCTCATCATTTCTGGGTGTCAGATGCAATTCTTTAGAATCTCTAGCACTCGAGAACACTTTTTCACATACATATTAGGTTTGTTCTGAGAGGTAGGAATGTTAGAGAGAGTGAAAACAAACTGATGGTTTTTCTGTTTTATTTTCTCTATTAAGGACAAAGAAATCTTTCAACAGTGACATTTCTGTCTTTGAAAACATTAACAAATTTACTTAAGAGCTTAACTGGGGTGGGGATAACATTGCCTGTTGTTTCTTAAATTGAAACAATTAGAAAAGGAGGCTACTGTTCTTGACTAAGTTGATTGAAAATGTCATAGAGTGTAATTATTTCTAACTGCTCCATGGACTCTTTCTGCATTTGGTTCCCTCCCCTCTCTTTTTGTTTTTAATACTATAAACATTCTTCATTTTCTGTAAATAACAGAAACCTAGCTTTAAAAGCCTTTATCCACTTGTTCTGTTCAACAGAGTTTCTTTATCTCCCTTCCCATACATCTCAGTGGGGAAATTCTTACAAGAATGTTCTTCATCCATGCTGTTGCTACATTCAAGTGCAGCTGCAAATTAACTATATGTGCTCAAGGACGCTTCAAGCCATGTTCCTAGTAATAATGGCCTAAGGAATATTGGTTACAGTGAATTAAGATTACTCCTTCAAATATGTTTTTTTAAGTTCTTGGGTTTGGTCAGTTAAATATTGATTGTTCAGTAATTAATGGATTGTTCATTAAGTCACAGTAGAGAATCATTTTTGTGTTCCCAGTGTAAACCTCTTTGTGCTTTAATGAGATGATTTCAGAACTAGCCCTATATTTTCCATTAAGTATGTTAGGGCAAGTATATCCTTTTCCATTCAGATTCCTAGTGTACATAAAGTGTATAGTCTCATTTAGTTTTTGGTCTATGCTTTTACAGGAAATTATTAGTTCTTTGCCTAACCTAGTAAGTGACAAGTATGGGAAGAAGGTCCTGTTGTATTTACTAAGTCCCAGAGACCCAGCGCATACAGTACGAGAAATCATTGAAGTTCTGCAGAAGGGAGATGGAAATGCACACAGGTAAGAACAAGTAGAATGGCTTGAGACCTTCATTCCTCTGCTCTGTTGATTACTAATTTGAGAAGCTCATGTTTCCAGAAAACTCTTCACACATGCACACCCTCTCTTAAACTTCCTCCTCTCTCTCTAAATTCAAAATGAATCTCATTTTTAAGCTTAAACGTTTTATTTTGAAATGGATATAAAAGCATCATGCCAAAAGAATGCCTCTGAGTACTTGGCACACAGTAGTACTCAAGTGTGTGGCTTACTTTGGTTTTGCTTTATTTTTAAAGGTACTGGTATTGTAAGTACTCTGGAGAGTAAAGTCCTTAAAGTGTAAACTTGCGTTGTATTGTAAGATATTCTGTTGTAGTAATTGTTTGGAATCAGCATTTGGGTTGTTATTTTTACATAAGGCAGACCTCACTTACTGAGTGCTGGTTCTGTGCCAGAGGAAGGCACTGTAGAGATCCTGAGGACAGAGATGAAGAACAGCTAGCCCCCCGCCCCCGGCTTGCTTATCATCTGCACGCACAGCAGAAAGACAGTTACAATAGAGAGTGACACAGATTGTTATAAACTCTTAGAGGGTTTTGTGACAATAAAATCACTGTATTTCCTTTAATATCTTATTTGATATTCTAACAGTAAGAAAGATACGGAAATTCGCCGACGAGAACTCTTAGAATCCATTTCTCCGGCTTTGTTAAGCTACCTGCAAGGGCATGCTCAAGAGGTGGTGTTAGATAAGTCCGCATGTGTGTTGGTGTCTGACATTCTGGGAGCTGCCATTGGAGATGTTCAGCCTGCCATGGATGCCATCGCCAGCTTGGCAGCAGCAGAGCTACATCCTGGTGGCAAGGATGGTGAGGTAATGTGCTGTGATAAGACAGGCTGCAATGGATATAGGTGGGGAAACACCAATAACTTAAGAACATTGCTATAAAGAAAATTTTAATGATAATTACCTCAATTTAACAGTAATTACCAGTACGTTTGAAAATTGTGAATTCGGCACACACAACACTGTCTTTCTCAGACATTTGCAATGACTACATATTACTCATAGAGTAAAAATGAAATCTCAGTGTGCCTCTCTGTTGTCCGTGATCAGCCCCAGGTTGCCTTTCCAGCGTATTTTATGCTTTTTTTTTTTTTAAGATGTATTTGTGCATACAAACACTGGGGTGTAGGCCAGAGGTGGGGGTAGGTGAGAGGATTCATCAGAGACAGAATGGGGAACAGAGTAGACAGATCTGAAGTGCAGTGCTGAGAGGAGCAATGTGCAAAATTTTATGCTCTTAATTCTGCTTTGACATTGCTGTGGACTTCACTACTACTGTATCTGCATTTGTATTTTTTCACTCAGCCTCAAGTGCTGCCCATGTCTCCATTTTCCTTTGTTGTCCCTTTAGACAGTTTTACTTGTCCTTTAGAGTCCCTAGAATTCTCTATGAAGTCTTCCCTGTTTCTCTCATAAAAAATAATTTACTCCCTGCCTGTATTATTTGTGCCTCACATTATTCTGCTTTGCATCTTAAGTTCATTGGTTCATGGACCTGATATGTGCTAACATTTTCTCTCTCTTCTCTCCCTCCCCCTCCACAAAAAAAAAAAAAAGGAAAAGAAAAACTTACCATTTTAGGGTACACAACATTTAAGCAAATATTTACATAGTTTAATTTTGAGATAAATGCTGTGAAGAGAAACTACAAAGACTGTATAAAAAATGGGAGTCAGTTTATCCCAGGAAGGCTACCGTGAGGCAATGACAGCTAAACTGGGACCCAAAGGATTAACAGCTCAATGAAGAATGGTAGAAAAAAGATTCTAGGTAAAGGAAAGAGCCTGCAGGTAGGAAGGAGCTCAGCAGGTTTTGGGGGAGGGTGGGGAAAGAGTTGGAAATCAGTGAGTAGAGGAAAGAGGAGGGCAGAAGTCTTGCAGGGCCTTTGTCATATACTAGATTGTATACTCCTGACAAAGAGGCATGTTTGGGGAGCTTACTGTATTCTGACATAGGAAATGAGGAAAGAGGAAAGTGCAGTGAATCCCTGCCCTCACAGAGCAACTGACCAATCAGGAAGAGGCAGCATAATAAAAGTTGTCTCTATGAAGAGATTGAGCCCATCATCTTCCCTGCTTGCTAAGAACAGAGCCTAGGGAATAAGGAGTGAGATTGAGCTGAAAAGCTGCTTGTCTGGCTTCTTCATCAGATACTACTCCCGTTGTCACATGTATTCACACATCCAGTTAGTTTTACTGTTTCTGCCATAGTGTTCAGTCTTACACGTTTCATATGTGCCTCAGAACTTTGCATTACAGTCTGGTTTATGGTTTTAGCCTGATCTAAGATGTGATGTTGCTGTTCAAATGGACTTAGGAAGGCTGAGCCTGAACTGTTGTTCAGTGGCTATGTTATCTTGAATAAACATCTTTATGTCAGTCTGGGGTTTGGGCTAGATTGCGGATTCCTCCAGGTCAAATGGTCATTTTAAAGTAAGACCTCCTCAGCTAACTTGTTGGACTTCCAACTTGGCAGAATCCTTACTTGTATATGGTCATGTGGAATGGACTGTAGGCCAAAGTGTGAATGAAAACAGTTTTGTAAATTCTTATGTTCTTGACCCCTCATAGCTACACGTTGCAGAACATCCTGCAGGACATCTAGTTCTGAAGTGGTTAATAGAGCAAGATAAAAAGATGAAAGAAAATGGAAAAGAAGGTAGGCTGCTGTGAAACTTGACCTTGTGTCTGTTTGGAATTTCAGTAATTCCTGGCATTCCTGAACCTTATGTCGCCAATTTAAGTTCAAGTGAAAGTTTGTTTTATTTTCAAATGGTATGTGCAAATGAATAATTTGGTGATGTTGTTAATAGTGCTAAAAATTTGTGTGCTGGCATCCTTTAATTTTCCTTCTATTCCCAACCCTGCTTCACTGTCCTCTCCCTCTGCAACTTCACGGATTCAAACCAGATTTGATAGGTGTCCTAAAATTCCATTCTGTCTGTTGAGGGTTGTGAGAGCAGAATAGGGGAGCCAATTTATGAGATTCATTACCCCAACTGAAAGGCACTATATTTCTCTAGTTTTTTGAGGAAGGATAAGCAGAAGGAAATTATCCTCATCAGAGTATTTAGAAATGGTGCTTATTTAACATTGAAAGACATGTTTCCAAAGAACAAGTTAGTCTTTGGCATTTCTTGATTTTTCATAAACTTTACAGCAGCTCTGCAGAAACTCAGCTCTCACGAGGAGGACAGCATCTTTTCTATAATTGAAAAGTTGCATGCCATTCCCTCTCAGTCCTTCTTTGACCAGACCTTCTCTAACTAAATTTAAACTCCATCTGGTATTTTATCATTGAGGAGATTTTCCTCCCATGAATTAAAACAGTTTCCTACCATGAATAAAACAATTATTACTGTATCTGAACAAAGTGACAGATCGTGAATTTATGTCCCCCATCAAGTTCGAATGGTGAGTAAGGCAGTCAGTATAGCAGTACAGCTATCTCTTCTCACTCTGCCTTGAAAAATAGTGTCTTGAGACTTATTTTCACTGTAAATGTTTTGTGGAAGACAAAACTTGTAATAAGTCTTGAGAAAAAAATATTAAATCATCTATTTCATTATTAAAAAGTTGGTGTACAGTTGGCTGAGTTTATGTGAGAAAAGTTGACTGACTAGCTATTTAAAAGCCAAAGAATTTTCTAGTGATTTTTCTCCTTAATTAAAATGTACTAACAGCCTTAAAATATACCTATTTGGACCAGATGTGTTTTTCAGTTTCATGTACCACTAAATGAGTGTGACTGACTGACTTAGTTGTCTGTTGCTGTATAGTAAATCTCAGTAGTTTTCATCAGAGAAGTCACTTGATCAGGGTTTGGTGGAGCTTGTTTCTGCTCTACCCAGACATTTGGGCTACTTAGCTTGAAGTTGGAGTGGTCATTTTCCCAGTTGCACCAGCTGCCTTAAATCCTATTCTTATCCTGTTCAATTTCCTCTCAAAATGGTGGTCAGGTTTTAAGAGAACAAAGCTGGTGCATGTTATTTCCACGACTTAGCTTCAGAAATTATATAACCTCACATTTACTATACTCTTGGTCAATTCAATGATAAAGACCCATCTAGATTCAAAGGGCGAAGGCATAGTTTCCCACTTCAGCATGGTAGTGGTAGCCATATTCTAGAAGAGTGCGCAAGACAAGCATACTGTTGTGGTCACCTATAGAAAACACCACCTGCCTCACCAGTTGATCTCTGTCTGTCCTTAGCATGTGTCTTGAATAACTAAATAACCATAGGCCTCTTGTCTTTTAAAAACACCTTTCCTTTGGGTCTCTCCCAATTATAAATGACACTTACCCAAGTATGTTTGCCTTCAAGAGAGATTGTCCATATTGTTGTCTATACTAAATCTTAGCCTTCAAAATTCTCCTTTGTCCAAAAACAGTTTCACTTAGGTAGCAGAGTGAATAATATTATACATGACTACCTTGGGAATCTGATACACCATGATGATAAAAGATGTGTGGTGTTTTTGATGTGTGAGTGTTTAGCATTGTAGAAAGAAATTGCCAGATATAAGCCAGAATAATCATTTGACCTCAAGTTCTATTCATTGGCATCTTCTGAGTGAGCATTTCCCATGAGAGAAAATTTGATTGCAACCAAACACAAGGTGCTACTATAAAAACATTTACTTCCTAAGTAACTTTTTAGGTCAGGATTAAATCATTAAACAATACAAAGAAATGGAAACATGATCACGTAAGTGTTTTATAAAAATTCATTGTTTCTTGAGCATTTACACTAAGTATGACTTAGGGTTTGGATAATAGTTGAATGAACTAGCTGCATTAAAGATGTATTATATAAACCTGACCTGGAATTTTTATTGTCAGGGATTGAATGAGAAGTATTTGTATTAGTTTTTCTCTTAAAGTATATTTGCAAATCAATGAACAGTAGTAGAGAAGGAGGTTGGGAGTTTAAATCATTGTATTTTTTACAGGTTGCTTTGCAAAAATCCTCTTTGAGCGTGTTGGTATGAAGAACTTGAAGTCCTGGGCCAGAGTAAACCGAGGTGCCATTATTCTTTCTAGGTATGTATAATGTGTGCCTTCCTCTGCATAGGTTCCTCAGTCTGAACGCTTCATCATACAAGAGAGACTTCCTGCGTTTTATTTCTCTGTTGCAATTTTTGTTCCCATTAATTCTTTCCCCATTTCCATTAGCACCGTGTCACTCATGGTATATAAAGTATACCAAATATAAGAAAACAAGTGAAACTTTTTCAATCAGTCCTTGTCTTTTGTTCAACTGCCGCCTTTTGGGTGTCAAAGATCATCAAATTATAATATTCAAGGTTTCATCATTGTTTAGCCATATTTAAGATTTTGACCAAAATACAGTTGTATTGTTTCTGAGTTAGTTGAGTCCTTATGAAAACTGTGACAGAGTGGTGTTTCACTGTGACTGACTTTACAGTAATTTCTCTCATTGTTTTCAGCCATTCTAAAAGGTTTAAAGAAACACTTATTACTCAAGTCTGCATTCTAATCATTTTTTCCTAATTAAAGCAATAGAAAACTGATGATTTGTGAATTGAGAGATATATTCAATCTGTATGTTCTCTGGGTATAGTTATGTTCAGTTTGTTGTTTATAAGTCACTGAAATTTCTATGAAACCCTTATATTAAGAACAGTCATTTAAAAACAGACTTGTGTGTCTTGAAACCATTAATTTTTTTTTTCCTCTGAAGTTTGAAAAACCAGGTATCAATCTTAGTTCAAACATCCCATGGTATTTTACATCCAACATACTGTACATTTTAATTTGTTTTATAAATGCTATATGTTTCTTCAGTATGTAATTTGATCTGGTACACACGAACTCACAAACACACCTACTCCATATGAGCATTTGTTTTCTCAGGTATATCTGTATTTCCAAATACAGGTAATGCAGGTCATTTAGTTAATATTCCGATTGACATTGAACAGCCAGAATCCATTAGCTGAAACATGACCTTTTTTGATACAAATTTCTTCACCAGGCATTTGAAGTGTTAACACATACAGATGCATTCTTTTATTATACTCAACTGAAATTTTGAGTAACGTCATAAAATTAACTTATGTACATTGCACCTCAATCTGAATCTACCCTTAGGAGGATTTCAAACCTATGAATGATAGTGTATAGGTTTATTATGGCACTCGATTGAGAACTGGACTAGAACACATGAAATTTGAGGTGCTGAAGGGAAGATTATTAGATAACCTGATAATTGATACAGTAATTGTTTTTGTTTGCTTTTAGAATATTCATGTACTTGATTTATTTGGTAGTATTCACTGCTTGTTTATATTTTATTGCAAACTGTTACAGTTTTTAAATTTTTTTTTTAAATAATTTTGGGGTTACATATTTACTTCCCTATGAATCATATGCTTCATTCACACTCTACCAAATCTCCCTTGCCAGTGCACTCTTTCCTTTCTTGACCCCCTTCTATCCCCCTCCCCCGTGGGGTAACCAGTATATCTTTTACAAAGTCAAAAAATTGTTTTTGCTGTACTTTCCCAGTATATGTTTTCTGGTTATTTATATTTCACAGATGAGTGAAATAACCTGGTATATCTTTCATTTTCTGACTTCTGTAACTTAGCATAATCATCTAATTATTTCACTTAGCCATTTTGTACCATAAGGCACTATGTCATCTTTCTTAATAGCTATATAGTATTCCCGTGAGTATATAGTCCACCTTTTCTTTATCCATTCAGTTGTCAGTGTTACTTAGGCTAGTTCTACGACTGGCAGTTGTGGACCGTGTTGCTGTGAACATAGTTGTATGTAAATCTTTTTGTACTAAGAGTTTTCATGGGGTTTTTTTGTTGTTGTTTGGTTTTGTTTTGTTTTTTTGGTAAATGCCTACCAGAGGTATTGCTGGATCATGTGAGATTTACATTTTTATTTTTCTAAGAAATCTCCATGCTGTTTTCCATAGAGGCTATACTAACTTGCATTCCCACCAGCAATGGATGAAAGTTCCTTTTTTTCTACATCTTTGCCAACTTTTCTTATTCTTTTTGATATAGCTCATTCTCACAGGTCTGAGGTTATATCTACTGTCGTTTTGATTTGCATTTACCTTATAATAAATGATGTTGAATAATTCTTCTTAAGTCTGTAGGCCTTCTGTAGAAAAGTAGCTCTTTAGGTCCTTGGCTCAGTTTGTGAATGGGTTGTTTGTTGTTGTTGGATTGTATAAGTTCTCCCATTCTGTAGGCTGCCTTTTTGGCTTTGTGGTGGTTTCTTTTGAAGTACTAAAGATTTTTGGTTTGATAAAGTCCCACTTGTTTGTTTATGCTTTTGTTTCCCTTGCCACGTTTATGCTTTTGTTTCCCGTGCCGTTAGAGTTGTGTCTCCAACTCTTTGTGGTAGATGTCCTATACTGTATCCCTTATGTTTTCTTTTTAAGTGTTTTATTTCATTACTTATATCCAGATCTTTAGTCCATTTTGAATTAATTTTTGCATGTACAGTTAAGGATCTAGTTTCACTTTTTTGCATGTCCAATTTTCCCAACACCATTTGCTAAAGATACTTTCCTTATTTCATTGTATGATCATGGCTCCTTTGTAAAAAGTTAATTGTCCAAATTTGTGTGAATTTGTCTCTAGGCTCCCTATCCTGTTCTGTTGGTCTGTTTCTGTTTTTACTCCAATACTTCACTGTTTTGATACTGTTGCTGTAGTTTGAAATCAGTGAATGGGATGCCTCTGTTTTTCTTTCCTGTCACAATTGCTTAAAGTATTTGGGACTTTTTGTTGTTTCATGTAATTTTTTTTAGTTGTTTAATTTCCTTGGGAAAAAAGTCACTGGGGTTTATTTTAACAGTTTTGTAGTTGTTAATATATAGATCTTTGATATCCTTCATTATATTTGGTCACAGTTATTTCATTTGGGGGGGGGGATGATTATAGTAGTTTTCCTTTGTTCTGAAACTTTGTTTGCATGTAGATATGGAACTGGTTTTTGTGTATTGATTTTGTGTCCTGTCACTTTACAATATTCACTTATTATTTCTAGTAGGTTTTTTGATAGAGTCCTTTAGACTCTCTATATAATGTCATGTACAAGACAATTTCATAACTACTTTTCCAATTTAGATTCCCTTTATGTCTTTTCCTTGCCTAATTGTTCCTGCTAGGACTTGCAATATAATGAATGTCAAACAATAGTAGTGACATTGAACATCATTGTCTTGTACCAGATCTTAGCAGAAATGTTTTCAGGTTATCACCATTGACTTTGATAAGGGCTTTTGATTTGTCATAGATGGGTTTTATGTTTAAGTTCCATTTTATTTTATTTTTTATCAAAAATGGATGTCGAATCTTAACAATTGCTTTTCCAGCACCTATTGAAATGATCGTGCAATTTTTATCCTTTTGTTGATATGACAAATGACATTGATTGTGATTGGCATATATTGAACCAGCCTTGCATCCCTGGAAGTGAAACCTACTTGATGTGGGGCATTATTTTCTTTATTGCTGCTGTACTTAGTTTGCTAGGGTTTTGTTGAGGATTTTTGCTTCTATGTGCTTCAGGGGTGTCAGTCTATAGTTTTCATTTTTATACTGGCCTTGTTTGGTTTGGAAGTCGGGATAATGGTGACCTTAGAATGTTTGGGGGATTTTTCTATCCTCTTTGAATTTTTTGAAGTGTTTGAGTAGGATAATATTATGTCTTCTTTGACATTTTGGTGCAATTCACGGCAAAGCGGTTCTGTTTTTAGACTTTATTACTCTCAATTTTTGTGCTTGTGATTGGACTGTTTCATCCTGGCTCCGCTTTGAAAGGTAGTACCAATCTAAAAATGTGTTTGTTTCTTCTAGATTGTCCAGTTTGTTTGCATGAAGATATTTGTAGTATATTCTTGTGATCCTTTGTGTTTCCACAGCATCTGTTTAATTTCACCTCTTTCATTTCTGATAGATGCTATTTATTTGGGTTGTCGCTTTTCTAAGGGTTTGTCTTTTTTTTTTTTTTTTAAAGATTTACTAATTTATGGACCTCCCTGGTGGCGCAGCAGTTAAGCGCTGCACTGTGGAGCTGTTGGCAGCAGTGACACGAGTTCAACGCCCGGCCAGGGAGATTCCCACATGGCGCAGCAGACCTCTCCTGCCTCGCCCACTGCTCCCCTCAGCAGTGTGTTTCCGTCCATCTGCCTATTCTGCTCCCCACTCTGTCTCTGGTGAACCCTTTAGCCGCCCCATGCCTCTGGCCTGTACCCCAGCTCGTATGCATAAATAAATAAATCTTTTAAAAAAAAATCTTAAAAATAATAATAAAGATTTACTTATTTATGCATACGAGCTGGGGTACGGGCGAGGCAGGAGAGGTCTGCCGCGCCATGTGGGAATCTCCCTGGCCGGGCGTTGAACTCGTGTTGCCAGTTGCTGACGGCGATTAACCGCTGCACCACCAGGGAGGCCCGGTTTGTCTTTTTTTTTCCCCACAACTTGCTCAGGCTTTCACTGATCTTTTGTATCAGTTATGTTTTCTGTATCCTTTGTTTTCTGATTTCATTCTTCTAATTTTCAGATTTGTTTGTTCATTTTCTAGTTCCTTCAGCTGTAGGGTTAAGATTGTTTAGTTTCCACATGTTTTGATTTATTCTGGGATTCTTTTTGTGGTTAACTTTCAGCTTTATACCATTGTGATCTGAGAAATGCTTGATAAAATTTCTGTCTTCATACTTTTTCTGAGACATGTTTTGTGTTCCAATATATAATCTGCTCTTGAGAATGTCCCATGTGCACTTGAGAGGAAAGTGTGTTCCTTTTTCTGGAAATGGAAAGCTTTGTGAAAGTCCGTTAAATCTCTCTGGTGCAACACTTCATTTAAGGTCTTTCTTTGCTGATTTTCTTCCCGCCACCCCAGCTTAGCTAATTTTCTATTTGGACAATCTATCTCTTTGTGTCAGTCGTGTGTTGAGGTCTCCAACAAAATAATTGTATTTTTGTCACTATGTTGTTTTATAATAGGTCTGTTAATAGTTGCTTTATATAATTAGGTTTCCTTGTGTTAGGTGTATAAATATTAATGACAGTTTGATATCTTTCAGGTGAATTGTTGCCTTGATCATTATATAGTGCCTATCTTTTCCCGGAGTACCTTTTTTAGCTGAAAGTCTGGTTATCTGATGTGAGAATAACAATTGCTGCTTTTCTCTCTGCATTATTGGTTTCTAGCTCCTTGCTCCAACTTTTCACTTAAGACTGTTTTTGCCTTTTGGTTTTCGAAGAGTTATCTGCTGATAAAATATAGATGGCAGAAACTTTTTAACCCAGTTAGTCATTCTGTTCCTTTTAATTGGTGATGTCAGGCTATTCACATATATGGTGATTATTGATACACTGTTGCTTATATGTCATTCTGGGTTTTGTTTTTTGTTTATCTTTCTGTTGTTCCTGTTTCTATTCCTGTTTGCATTTGTTTGAGACGTTTTGTATTCTTGTTCCTATTTCCATTTTGTTTTGTCCTCTTTCTGACTTTCCCTAGTGATTCTCTCATTTTCTCTGTTTCTTTGCTGGTAAGCCACTATTCTAGATTTTGGTTAGTGTAGGTTACAATGGAGGTTATACCTGACTTACTAATGTCAAAAAAAATCCTTTATGATCTAGTGTCACCTCTCCAACATTTAACTATACAGGTTATGTTTCTTCCTCTCCTTTGGTGTTTTGTTGTTGATTCGTAATACTCTTGTTCATGCTTCTGACTTTGTATCCCTGTTGTCATGTTGCTTTGTTTTTCTTTTAGAAGAACCTATTTCAACATTTCTTGAAAGGCAGGTCTGGGAAAGCCTTTATTTCACCTTCATATTTGAATGTTAAGTTAGCAAGATAGTGTATTCTTTGCTGTCATTTCTTATCTTTATGGATTGTGAACATTTTATCCCACTCTTGTTGCCTGGAGAGCAAATGGGGTGAAATCTGAAGAAACATTTTATTCCACTCTTGTTGCCTGGAGAACAAATGGGGTGAAATCTGAAGAAAACCTAATTTGGATACCTTTGTAAATTATCTTTTTTTCTGGCTTCCTGTAATATTTTTACTCTACTTTGATTTTTTATAATAGGTGTCTTGATGCTTGATGTCAGTCATTTTGCATTAATATTTATTTATTTATTTATTTATTATCTTTTTGTATTTATATATACAAGCTGGGGTACAGGCCAGAGGCGTGGGGCGGCGAGAGGGTTCACCAGAGACAGAGTGGGGAGCAGAACAGGCAGATCAGAAATACACTGCTGAGGGGAGCAGCGGGCGAGGCAGGAGAGGTCTGCCACACCATGTGGGATTCTCCCTGGCTGGGCGTCGAACTTGCGTCGCCGCTGCCGACAGCTCCACAGCGCAGCGCT
>PVIJ01012734.1:0-48288 GCA_004024925.1 Scalopus aquaticus
TGAAAATCCCCAATAATCCCCTCTGCCCAAAGGAAATCAGTATTAATCATGTGATTCCTCTTTTCTGACCTTTTTGTGACCACAGATATGAGCATGTTATTTTAAAATCAAATGTGATCATGCTACACATAATGGTTTTATTTATTTATTTTTTTAAAGATTTATTTATTTATACATCCAAGTTGGGGTACAGGCCAGAGGCGTGGGGTGGCGAGAGGGTTCACCAGAGACAGAGTGGGGAGCAGAACAGGCAGATCAGAAATACACTGCTGAGGGGAGCAGCGGGCGAGGCAGGAGAGGTCTGCCGCACCATGTAGGATTCTCCCCGGCTGGGCGTCAAACTTTCATCAACAGCTCCACAGCGCAGCGCTCAACCACTGCGCCACCAGGGAGGCCCACAGTTTTATTTTTTTAATAAAAAGTTTTAAACAGAATCTTTTTAAAAAATCTATGGCTAAACACACCCATATTTTTTGAAAAATTAAGAAGCAATTATACAGTGATAGACAACATGACTTTATCAGCACATGGATATTATCTTAAAGTTTTGACTCATTGCATTGTGTTCCATTTGTGACTGATACGCAAATTATTTACTTATTTTGTATTAGTGGCCATTTAAATCATTTACATTTATAAGATTTGTGCCATATATATATATATATATATATATATATATTTAAAGATTTATTTATTTATTTATTTATGCATACAAGCTGGGGTACAGACCAGAGTCGTGGGGCAGCGAGAGGGCTCATCAGAGACAGAGTGGGGAGCAGAACAGGCAGATGGAAGGAAAAACACTGCTGAGGGGAGCAGCGGGTGAGGCAGGAGAGGTCTGCCGCGCCATGTGGGAATCTCCCCTCTGGGAGGGAGGCGAACTCGCGTCACCTGCTGCGGACAGTTCCACAGCGCAGCGCTCAACGCAGCGCCACCAGGCAGGCCCTGATTTGTGCTATATTTAAGCAAATCATATTTGAGAGTTTGATTTTATCAAGTTATCCTTCAGGAAAAGGTATATCCATCAGATGAGACATGCCCTAGCTTAAATCTCCCTAATCTTTACCACCTTTGCTAATCAGATGGGTGATAAATATCTCAACTACGTCTTCTTTATATCTGCTTATATTTCTCATATTATTATTAACAGTGGGGATCTTTTTACGTATTTGCATTGTAAAAAAAAACAAAACAAAACAAAAAAACAACCAATAAACATGTATTGTCCATGGGTCACTTCTCAGAAAGTTGTTAGGGTTGGATATACAAATATTAGTGACTCTCAGCCAAACCAGCAAGCCTCTCTTAGAAGCTGAGTCCGCCGATTAGTTGAGGAAAAGTCAGTTTGGCACACTGCAGTTAGCGCACAGAATCTGAAGAGAGACACGCAATTTCCCGTTGACCTTTCATGGGTGTTTGTGAAGCAAGGAGGCAGTGTCTGCTGTCATTCACTGCATCGCACCCCAGTTTTTCTGCATTTACCACTCAACAGCTCTTTTGTGTCCTCTGGTCTTTTCCTCATCATGCGATTCAGGGGCTCTTTGGAAAAACCGTGTCTGAGCTCCTCATGTCCACGACGCTCCTCACCATGCCAGCCCCTCTTCACGACTCTTCCGCGGCCGCCGCCCGCGAGGCCCCACCGCCGGCTGCTGGGGTCGCGGTCCTGGGGTATCTTAGGTCTTCCAGGCACGCCCGTCGCCTTTGCCAGGTATCTTTGCAAATTAATTAAAGCCCTCTATTTGCCTTCGAGATTTTGGCAACTCAAAATTTTATTAAAAAATAAATCAAACTAAACCAAACTATTAAAAAATCAATCAATACACATTGAATTTCCCATAGAATAAATTAGAAACTATTGGGAAAGTCTTCAAATGGAGCACATTATTCTTCCCTGGGAAGTGAATCATATTTCAAAAATCTCACAAATTGGTCTACCCTATATTCCATTACTTAAAATCATTACACAGTCTTTAAACTTCCCTACTAAAATAAAACTGATTGGAAAAATAAGTGGTAGAGAATGAGATACGGTAAGATTTTTGAATTTGATTTTTGTCCATAAATGTAGAATTTGAGAGGAAAAACATAGAAATTTGTGCTATAGTTGTAGGATTATGCTTAAGCACTTAAAAAGTCTCTCTGACATATGAATAATGCTAAGATTAATCATTAATTAAAAAATTTACAAAGGGAAACTATAACCTACCGCCTACTCTTCCAGTACCTATGTGAAAAGGGGTTATTTATCCTGATAATAAGAAGGATAAATAAAATCATCTACCGTAACCCTTTTATTTCATAAATGAAAAAAAAGAGAGTAGTTTGGTAGGTTTATAGTAGATAGAACGCAGAAGATTGAAAAGGGGTCAATGCGAATTTGGGTCCTTTAAGTAACAGACACTAGTGGAGGTAAGAAAGGATCACGGGTGAATTGGTGGTGGGCTACCCAAGGGGAATACAAAATGTAAAAGACATAAATAACAATAAAAATATATATTAAAAAAAAAAAGAAAGGTTTTATTGGCGGAAACGCCTGAGAAGAAAGCGCGCCCTCTAGCGGACCTGAAAGGAAGCGTCCACGAGAGCTGTCAATCACCTGTGAAGAGCCGGCAGGAAGGAAGCGGTGGGCGGCAGGTAGATTCTTAGAGTTAGGAGAGTTCCAAATGGTTTGGGTCACATCACTGCAAGTCCTGCAGCCAAACTGCTTCTGAGGGTGTCCCCCCCTCCTAGCAAAGGGTTCGCCTCAGTCTCCTTGCCGCTGCCCGAGGCCGGCCTGGCTGGGGTGTCTGCGCACCCTGCGGTGGGTGCAGCGCGCAGCAGCTGGGGCCTGCGCCCTGCGCGCTCTGCAGAGCTGGAGATGCTGAGGCGCGAATTTATAGCTGCGGGAGGTGAGACACCTCTCAGCTTGTGTGGTTGTCTCCTGAAAAAGTGTGGCTTCGGCAAATTCAAAACGAAGCGGCCAAAGTCAAAACATCATCACGAATCGGAGCTCCGGTGGAACCCGACGGCGCGGACACGGGCCAGGAGCTCCGGGGTTACCTGCAGGCGTCGTAGGGACGGCAGGAGGCTGCCAGCTGCCAGGTCTGCGCGGAGGGCCGAGACGCTGGCCCGGTCCCCGCTCAAGCTCGTGTGGTGCCTTTGAGCCATGCAATGCGACGGGCAGGGCGGACCTGCGCCTCGCCAGCGGGGAACAAACCGCCCAGGCCTCACGCGCAGCCAGCAGTGCCCGCCCAGCCCCAGGAAACAAGCGCTCTTCGTTCTTTGGCTGCGGTGCTGGAGAGGAGGGGAGGAGCAGGAAGAGAGAGCAAACACCCCACGCCGCTCTGGGCACCCTGACGCCACGGTCCAGTGGGCGGCGGTAGACGGTCCTGAGCCAAGGGCTGACCGGCTCCTCGGAGGGGCGCGGGGGCAGAGCCCCTCACTCCGGACGCGCCAGCCAAGCGCCTTCTCTCGTTTCCTGTTGAGCGGCCACTGCCGCAGGGAGCCCAGGGCCGGTGCTGCGCTCATAGTCTGATGATAACAAAGACACCGGACATCTGTGCTCTACAGCCTGACTCTGTATTAATTGAAGGTGACAGCTTCTTGGGCGGAACGCCTTGCACCCCTGTTTTACTCTGGGCTGCGCCCCACGGGCATTGCATGGACACTGTTTCGCCCGGGGTGGTCCACAGCTATTTAGCACCTTGTCCCACTCTGGGGTCTCTGCAGAAGGACTCATTAATTAGGCGGACAGAAGATAAATGTATCTGGGACAGAGGCAAGGAGCGAAGACCCACTCCTCCCCCGCGTTCAGAGAAGTTTCTGGAACCTAATCCATCTTCAGAGAGTGAGTAACATGGGTTCAAGAGGGGAAAACTGACATGAAAGAACGCTATTTCAAAAATCATTTAAAATGAGATGGATTGACTTATTCCGATGACATTCTTTTATCTAAATCTCGCCCAGGGCCTCCCTGGTGGCGCAGCGGTTGAGCGCTGCGCTGTGGAGCTGTGGGCAGCGAGTTCGATGCCCAGCCAGGGAGATTCCCACATGGCGCGGCAGACCTCTCCTGCCTCGCCCGCTGCTCCCCTCAGCAGTGTATTTCTGATCTGCCTGTTCTGCTCCCCACTCTGTCTCTGGTGAGCCCTGTCGCCGCCCCCCACCTCTGGCCTGTACCCTAGCTTGTATGTATAAATAAATAAATCTTTAAATCAATCAATCAATCTCGCCCAAAGAGTTTCTAAGCAACAGTCCTGGAGTCCTTCCAGTCTGGGGCCGATAAGCATCGGGAATTGTTCTGCAGCTTTGGGGGAGACCCCACATTGGGGTCACTTTGTTATATTTCAGGATCTAAAAGCAATGAAGCTACTCATAAAATACACCAAAACTGGGGCATTCATTTGGAGAAAATTAGGGAGATTTTATTCTGGGAGATGCAATTCTTTGAACAAGGAATATTTTTTCACTCACATGTTCCTTTTTACCGAGGTCTTTCATAGAGCTCATGTAGTCAGATTTTTCTTTTTGGACTCTCAGTGACTCTGTATGTTTAGAATCAATTTTTATTCCGCAGAGCAGGATGAAAATGTTTGTTTTTATTTTTGTTTAATGATTTTTTTTGTTTGAGAATAGTTTTAGTTATAGGCAATTTGCAAAGTAGCAGAGTCCCCATATTACCTCAACCACATTCCTCTACCATTAATATCTTACATTAACATGATACATATGTGACAATGACTCAGTAGTTACATTATTACTATTTTCTGAGGTAGCATTGGTTGGCAACACCGTGTGTGATTCAGTTAGTGGACCCCACGCCTTCAGATTGATGTGAGCACCCCACAGACACCAGCAAGGCATCTACATCCTCCACCACAGGATGACAAAGTTTGGGTTATGATAATTCAATTTCTATGAAGAGCCTTCCCCCAGCCGTCTTTCCAAAATAAAACTTAAATGATGAGGGCTAACTTGTGTGAAAGGTCATCAGTGAGAAATATCTGACTAGAATGTTGGCTGGAATGGTCTACAAAAATGAAAATTAGGGGGATTTTATAGATTTGTGTATCTTGTACATACATTCAAAATCATCAGCCTCACTGAGACAGGTTTTGAAATTAAGACAAGACACCAAAGGATGGTATTCCCTGGTGGCTCAGGGGTTAAAACCTCAGTGTTATCAAGCTATTGGCAGCCACTTTGCCCTGAGTTCAATCCCGGCCAGGGAGCTGCCCACATGGCACAGCAGACCTCTCTTGCCTCGCCCACTGCTCCCCTCAGCAGTGTATTTCAGTAGATCCGCCTGTTCTGCTCCCCACTCTGTCTTTGGTGAATCCTTTCACTCTCCGCACTCTGGCCTGTACCCCAGTTCTTTTATGCACCAATAAATAAAAATCTTAAAAGAAAAACAAAACACCAAAAGATAAAATGAGCTCTTGGGAACACTTAACCCTAAGGACCTACTAGGAGAATCTGCATTTTGATTCCGAGGAAGATATTCTTCTTTGCCTTACATTTGAGGGATAAACTCTATGTTGCTATTTAAATTCTGCTGCAATCAAACATTTACTCTTAATGTTGCAAATGAATCAAGCACTGGAAAAACAGTTATGCTTGGAAAGATGCCTAATAGTGAAGCCCAGATGTGTTTTCTGCCACTTTCAACGTTGATCATATGGTGTTTAAAATTGGGACGTGTGTCCTGTCAAGGGCTTCTGTTAGCCTGTGCGTTTCACCTTGACTATGTCTTGTTTAACCACCAGCATGAAAACTTGAAAGGATTAGTAATGACTTGCCAAACCCCAGACCTCCCCACATCTGAAGATAAAACTCCCAAATTGTTATGGTTTCTCATTGTTGGCACCTAACAGTTATATTTTCAGGAATATTTTTACCAAATATTTGTATTATATTCAGTATATTTTATCAAATGCAATGAAAAAGCAGTGTATCAGTGTTCAAAACTTCTCTTTCTCTTTTGTTTTTAAAGAGCAAATTTGGGGGAAAATCACATTTGTCTTTAAAACAGCTCTGTCAGTCCCTTCCTTTCTAAGAGAAAGTTTTGATTCCAATTTTACTCTTCGAAATGTTTGACTTTATACTGATATTTTTCATTCCTACCAGAAAAGATGCCCTGGATTAAATTGTCTGTGGTTAATAGGACACATTTTGTAATCAAAGGAAGCTAGGAATTATTCGTCAGCTATATTCTGCTCTAGGATGTAGGGAACAGTAATGTCTGCTAAGGATTATAGAGAATTCTGGGTCTCAACAGGAAGAAGAAACTCTAGGTTATGGTAAGTAAGAACTGGGCTTTTGGTACAATGACACAATAGCTTTTTTACACTTTATCTCTCCAGACTATCATCTCCATCATCTGATGGCGGAAACATCATAGACAAAGCCAGCCTTCCTGCTGGCAGCATTTCATTTATATTGAACTAATTCATACTAACTCTCAATTGACCATCCACTTTATTTTAGTGGTCACTAGCAATGTAAATGTAATCATTTTCTGGTCTCAACATCTGTGAAACCAAATGGACGTTCAAGAAGAAAACTAAGAGTTAATTTATATTATTCTGTATCATGCATCCGTGTTGAGACAATTTTTCATTCTTAACCATTTGGGATGCTATGTACAGTTCCATCTGCAATTGGGAGCTGGCATGGTGCTCTCTGGAATCACTATGTATTCCTATTATGTCTTCCTCATCTTGATAACAGAGAGAAGACCATTTTCAGCTTTCCTAATGCCAGACACCTGCTTCAATTGTCTAGTTTGGTCCACATGATTTAGTCATTTTCAGGATTTTTATAAATTTATACTGGAAACAATTCTGGCAGAAGACATACTTTCACTGAAGCACAAGCTTCTGTTTTCACCTTCGTACTATTCATTCTCTGACTGCTGACTGCCATTTTCCCTTGCTTTTCATCCTCTCCTTTTTTCTGTTAATTTTCACTACTAGATTACCTACTTAAGAAGTAATACTCTAAAGATTTCCTTGATTCATGTATGACATAGTCTGTTCTAGAGATAATCAGTTTGAGCTGAAGAGATGTTGGTTTAGATTACACCCATAAAAACCTTGCAGCTATCCAATAATTTTTAAAAATAATGGCAGCCTAGTTAGCTACACTCTCACCTGTCCTAATAGGATGCTTTTATGTAAACTCCTCCTGAATACCTTATTTTATTTGATTTTTACAAAACCTTACAAATTAAGTATAGTTAATCCCATTTCATATTTCAGGCATAAGGCTGAGGGAGGTTAAGAGAGCTGATGAAATGTCAAGGTGCTTTTTAAGTTAGTTATCATAAAATTATGGACAAATCTTCACTCCCTTAAGAAATTTGAAATAACTATGCAAAGTAACTTTTAAGTAATGTAATGTGCTCCACTAAATGTCAAAATGAATAGCTCTAATATCAAATATTCATAGTTCAAATTGATTCTTAATATTCCTTAATCAAAAAGATAATTGGAAATTCTATTTTTAAGATATTTGCCTAGTGTTTTTGATTTATAGTAAATAAATTCTGGCCTTTTGATTTATTGTAAATAAATTATAAAGTATAAATCTATATCTGAGTTCCTAGTCCCATAAGTGCAAATACTGTAGGCTTCTTTGAAATTAAAAAGAGAACATACTGCTATTAAGAAATGAAAACACAATACTATTTATTGTACTCATATTACCTGTCAATGAATGTATTAATAATTTCTGATACATTTTTAGCTTTACATTATTTATGATGCTATAATTTATTTATATAATTGATAAAATATTCTGTTTGAAAAAACCTGTCCTCTAGACAATTAGAGTCAGATGTCAGAAAATTTTTAAATGTATAATTTAATAGCATATCTACAAGTATAAAAGCTAGTACAAGGGATAACAATATTATTTTAGTAAACATTTGAGAAAAGGAATAACTTTTGCCATTAGCAAAAAAAAAAAAAAAGAAAATTCTTGTCATTTCCACAGAACATAATCAAGATTTTTCTGTTTTTTTCAATATAACCTGGGTAGTAAAACAAATGAAAATGTTAGCTTTGTTGTGCAAATTCACGTGTTGAATACGGATCAATTACTTAAGCATCGTGCCAGTGCTGCCTCCGGCCCTCAGTGTTTTATGAAGCCACCTCTCTACCAAATCAGGTCAGAGATCATATGGATCTGTAAGTACTTGTGTCAATAAGTCCCAAAGAGAATGCTCTTGAGAATTACATGAAATAGTTTATTTCAAATCTTGTCTTCACTAGTGCACATAAAAAATTATCAAGGGTTTTGAAAATCTTTCTACAAGTTTTGCTGTGCGCTTTTCATGGAAAGCTCTGTCCATTCCATTAAATATAATTGACAGCCCAGAATTCCTTCCCTACCCCCTGGAACATGACCCTAGTGTAGAAAAATGATCTGTTTTGGAAAAGTCTTATCGAACTTTCTACCTTGATTCCAAGCTGTGGTACAAGACAGCAGGCAGCTGACATTGCCTAGTGCGCTGACCCTTTGCTTGGGAGGATGCTATCAGAGCCCACACAGCTGCTGAAACCAAGTGAGCAGAGACTGGAGGGACTGAACCACAAAAATGTATGTTCTTGGGATCCAGGAATCTGAGAGGAAGGTGTCAGGTCATGAGGTTTGGCTGCTTCTGAGACCTGTCTCCTTAACTTATGCCTGGCAGTCTACTCCCCTGGTATTTACCACTACTTCTCTCTGTGCCTAGTATTGTCCAATTGTTTTCTCCTTATAAGGCACCAGTCACATTGTATTAGTATCTACCCTAATGACCTCATTTTAACCTAATTACCTCTTCAAAGACCTGATATGCAAATATAGTCACATTCAGAGGTTAGGATTTCCACCTTTGAATTTTGAAGGAACATAACTCAGCCCATAAATGAAACCAATATCCATCCGTCAAGTTATTTCAGGAATCCACTCAGAGGACTTCTCGAAACATCATTTCTTGTCTTCCCAAAGCTAAGAAGCTCATCCATTCTTTGCAACATCATTTGGGAACTTCAAGCATCCCTGTCAAGGCTGTTCGATATCCCAGTTATTGTGTTGACTGTACATCTGCACAGAATTCTTCGGTGGGTATTTATCTATTTTGCATTATGCATCATACAGGTCTGAGGAGTTGTCAGGTATTTTGAGGAATAAGGTCTGAAATTCTAGAGAAATTGTGTTTCTTTAGATCTGAGTGCACTGTTGTCTTTTTCTTTGCAAAGCTGATTTCCTCTATTTTTTGGCAGGATCAAAAATATCAATAGATATTTTCACCTCTCTGACAACTTAACAAGGGGTGTGTGTGTGTGTGTGTGCGCGCGCGTGCGTGCGTGTGTGTGTGTGTTTGCATGTGATCTTCCCAGGAAAAGGAATTTAGCCTCTGGTTGATCTCATTAAAATAACAGACAGAGGCTCCCTAGCCACTCCCTCCAAAAGGGTAACACTTTTCTGCCTGACTATATTTAGAAATTCACAATTTTCTAAATAAGCTCTCTAATCTTAAGGCAGATCATGAAGTACTCATCTTGCTTATTTTAGACATTTCCCTATTCTATACTCCATCTTCTTAATGTGCTTATTAAGAGTCCCACAATTTTTTCATAGTACGCAACTAGTCCCAGTCCCAGTATTTCTGCTGCTCCAAGAGGAACCCGTCAGTTTTCTTTTGCGCCTCTTTCAAAAGACGTCGTCAGAATCCCTGAGTGTCACTCAATTCTGGAAGGCTCCTGGCACCCTTGGATTGATTGCCAAGTTTTCATTTCTATAATTACCATGACGGATTTAATAATAGAAGCTACATATTTCTCATCAAGTCCTCCTCTTCAGGTTTTCTTAGTTATGTACTATGCTGATCTCAAACAGGTTTACCATATTGGATTTCCTGATCCAGAAATGTCTGTTAGCAATGGAAAATGGGAGAGTCCTAGCAAGATTCCAACCTAGATGAAATCCTACAGAACAGGGTTTTTACAGATGGGGGCAACAACATTAGGTTCTATAATAATTTAAATCTGACAGAATTGTCTCACTATTATTTCCTCTTCTGTTCAAAGGAAATGCATCTCAGATCATTGAATCGACCTATTTATGGCCTTATAGGTCTAAGGAAGAACTGAGATTTGAGGCAATGTTTCTGGCTATTTTTAATACAAGAAAAACTGAAGCAATTTTAGGGAAGGTAGAACTATGGCGAGTTAATGAGGAATTATTATCCACTATGTTCTTTTGGAAATTCAGCCTCCAAAACATCAAGAGTAGCAACAGTAAGTCACTACCATGTTTATAGTAAGAAATTACTTGTTAAATGCCCCCTCACGAAGGAGCCCAGATGATGATATGGGAATGAACTTAGGCCAGTTTTCACAAATAATGGCTTCCTGTCTGAGACTGAAAGACAGCATTCCAAGGAGAGCATTATATTACCAGCGTGACTCAGTGTGCTGTTCAACTTTCAATTCATCGTCAAATGAAATTGGTATAGTGTCAAAAACCATCAAAACCCTAACACAACAATTTTTCCCTGGAGAAACATACTGTAACTACTACAAGGCACTTTTAAGGTTTATTGATTTGGAGATAGGAAGCACAGCAAGATGGGAGAGACGACAGAGATGAAGTGCATCTCTCAGACAAGCATAATAAACTTGCTCCCGTCTGGGATCACACAAATGGGGAAAGAGAGCACCACTTCATTGTCCTGTCTAATGTTTTCACATCTGTCTTTACGTCAGATTATACATATTCAAAAGACAAAGAGCGTTTCTCAACTGATGGTACCACATAATATTTACCTTACCTCAAGGATGATTGCTTAGAAAATTCTAGAGGGCCGGCAGAAATAGAAACCCCACAGTAGCGTAGGGACTTGATGTAATGCCATGACCCAATGTGGGCAGAATTCAGAACACCTGCCCCCCCCCCAATTTGCCATTTTTATTTTATTTCTATCTAGTATCTTCCTGCAAAGCAGGACCTCAGG
Organism: Scalopus aquaticus; assembly: GCA_004024925.1. Classification (NCBI taxonomy): domain Eukaryota; kingdom Metazoa; phylum Chordata; class Mammalia; order Eulipotyphla; family Talpidae; genus Scalopus; species Scalopus aquaticus. The sequence continues at coordinate 10,979 of PVIJ01012734.1, forward strand.
AATGTGTTTCCGGGTAAAAGTGACTGTTGAATTGATTTTTCTCTTAAGTAAAATTATCTATAATGTTTACAGTTCTAAAGAAAGTGCCAATGGAGGAAAGTATATTCTTAAATATTCTCTCTTCAAGAATATGCTGACTTTTTCATGCAGTGTAAAAGTGATGCTTCAAAATTATTTAATCAAATTGGAATTCTATATTCAAACTGGCTAATGAGGGGCCTCCCCGGTGGCGCAGCGGTTGAGCGCTGCGCTGTGGAGCTGTCGGCAGCGTCTACGAGAGTTCGACGCCGGCCGGGGAGAGTCCCACATGGCGCGGCAGACCTCTCCTGCCTCTCCCGCTGCTCCCCTCAGCAGTGTATTTCTGATCTGCCTGTTCTGCTCCCCGCTCTGGCTCTGGTGAACCCTCTCGCCGCCTCACGCCTCTGGCCTGTACCCCAGCTTGTATGTATAAATAAAAAAAAAAAGGAAAATATTTCTAAAAAAAAAACAACTGGCTAATGAAACTTAAACTACAATGTATATTAACAGATGCATAATCACTCTCCAGCTCAAGAATACCCAAGCACATTTTCCATTATGGTTTGGTGTTAGAATGCTATTTCTCTTATGATAATTCCAAACAGATTATGTGTATTGGTAATAACAATAGAATGACTCTGACTCATTATTTTAAATGTCTGTAATCAAATGAGTATAGCATTACTTAAGTATTGGGTATGAAAAGTCTGGGTCTAGTAAGTTAGGGTAAATAGTCTTTGAAAGTCTCTAAGAAATATTTAAATTTTGTGCATATGATCAAGGTACTTTATGTCATCATAAATACTTAGATTTCTAGTTATCACCAGATTTTCAAAGGAATTTTTTACCCTAGAACATTAATAACTACCCCAGTATTTCCATCCAATTCATGAAAAAAGATTGTTGTTATATACAACATCACCTATATCACCATATTTTCTAAGCATTATAGTTTGTATACGAAGATATAAAACAAAATATATGAAGGAGATGTCTCTACTTATTAAAGATATAATATTCTAAATGATATTTAAATAATAAATGATGAAGTTTTAAAGAAAATTAAGTGCAATGTGTGTGTATAAGAAAAATTCTGACATAAAAATCAATAATTTGTACATGCTGCAAAGATTAGTTAGAAAGGTATAATGGAAATATCCCTCATTCAAAATAGCATATATAGTCACAAAATAATTGGCATAATCTTAAGAACGAAAGTATGGATCATACATGAAGAAAGCAATAAAAACTAACACGTAACAAATACATAAAAAAATGAAACATGAGATATAGCATATCATAGAAAAGAAAGGTTGCAATATAAGTCCTGAAAATAATGCAATTTTAACCTCAATCAGAATTTTTAATCTCACTTTAGAAATTTGAAAAGGAGCTAACTTAAATTCTTTTTAAAAGGAGGCTTTTACACTGTTGGTGGGAATGTCAACTGGTCCAGCCCTTGTGAAAAGCAATATGGAGGTTTGTCAAAAAACAAATGGATCTACCATGTGACCTAGCAAGCCCACTCACAGGTCTCTGTCCAAAGAACACAATACACGAAGTGAAGGGAAACTTACACTCCCACGTTCAGTGCAGCACGATTTACAATAGCCAAACTATGGAAACTATCTAAGTGCCCCCAAACAGACACGTGGATCAAGAAGATGTGGTGTACAAAGTGGACTACCACTCAGCAATCAAAAAAGACAAACTGAAGCCATTAGCGGCACCACACATGGAACTGAAATGGAGTATGCTACATGAAATCAGTCAGAGGAGAAAGACAGCTACTGATACGTCACCTGCAGGTGGGATGTACAGAAACCAGATGACTGGGCAGGTGAAGTCAAACTCAAAAACTAGCCCTTGAAAGCTGACAGAAGAACTGAGACGTTAGATGAGGGGAAGAGAAGGGGGAGCACACACTGGGCAGGGAGAAGTAGAGGCCACGGCAGTGGACTTTGGGTGCTTTGGTGGTGGGAGCCCCATGGTAACATCACAGAAGGGAGGGATCTTACAACTTCCAAAATAAAAACAGCAATCTAAACTGCCATTACCTCAGAACAACAAAAAAAAGAGTTAAAAATATCAAACAGGTGAAAATAAAATGAAGGAACAAAATCCTATAGCATGTTAGCCAAAATAAGCAGAGAATAATTTATGTTCTGGGAACAGATAATATTAGCACAAATGATTGAGGAGGCAACAGGGTTAATTGGGAAGTGGACTATGATTTAATAAATGATGTTGGCACTCTTTGGTTAGTTATTTAAAAAGGTGTTTCCCTAAGACATGTGAAAAGAAGTCCACTGCATACAAATAAGTAGCTTTCTTATATGTCACTGTTACATAATTTAAAAGTATGTAAAATTAGAAAATACACTTAACTCTAGCCACAAAGATATATAAAATATTTAAGAAAAAACTGGCAAAATTTATGTAGGTTTTATTCGATTTCACCAAAGGCCCTAAAAGACCTAAGAGGTGGAGAGAGATGCTAAAACCATGGATAAAAAAGACTAAATATTCTAAAGATGCCAATTCACCCAAGTATACCTGAATAATGCTACAATAAGAATTTGTCTGAAAATGACTCTCTTTGGAAGAGAAAATGAAAATTAACATTCTAGATAATTTTGCAAAAGTCAACAGTGGGGCATATTTTCCAAGGGTCAAAGTTTACTTTTAAATGATAGGAGTTAAAGGAGCAGTAATTGCAACAAAGAAACAAGGGAACCCAGAATAGCATTCTACAAGTCAACTGGCCTTTATATGAAAATTTAGTTGGTGATAAACATAGGATTGCAAACCAGAAGGGAAAATGCAAGTTATTTAATATGTTTATCTAGTTATTCAAACCATATAGGAAATTCCAGGTGGACTGAAAGTTAAATTTCAATTTATTTAGAATTGTGTACACAATACAGATAAAATAAATAGATCTTAAGAGTTTACTGACAGACATATCTATTTAGAGGGATACAATTTAGAAAAAAATATTGGGTGGGATAGAGATATTTTTCTAAGTCAACACTAAACCCAGAAATCATAAAAAAAGATAATAGATGTGGCTACATAAATAATTCTCTACTGTAAGTGCTGTTGTATTCAATGTTGAAAGGTCTTCTACAAATCAATGAAAAATTTTAAAAAGATAAACAACCTACTTCCAGAATAAAATATGACACAGGCCAATGCATTTATAAAACTATGACCTCACACAATTATTCAGGGAAATTAAATAAAGCAACACTAAAAAGTTAATTTTCTTATGCTCAGATATTAAAATATCATCACAAGAAATATATATGCAACTGTGCTGTTAATGATACTATAAACTGGAACAGGCCTTCTAGAGGACAGTGTAGCAATACCTAGAACACGTAGTTCATCCAGATTGATTTAGCAAGTCCCAGTCTAGAGATCTTACAGAATCTCTGCTCTCTGCATAAAGATGCATGTAACAATGTTTCAATTCTTGATGAATGTGAAAAATTGTAAAGGCACGCCACTCCCATCATGCCAGCATGAGTAACACACTGTATTACTACAAAAAGGTGAGTTCCACCATCTGGGCCACATAGATGGACAGGCTAAGCAAAACAGGTCAGAAGAAGAAAGATAAATACTGGTGGTCTCACTCTCGTGTGGGACACAGAGGAACAGAACCAAGGGTCAGGCAAAAACAGCCCAAAAACAAACCCCGGGAATGTGACTGCAAATTTGGGGATGCCAGAGCGGGGGAGACAGGGTGCTGGGCGGTCGGGAAGGGGCTCCATGGACAGTGGGGGGCTGTGGGTGCTTTGGTGGGGGTGTGGTGACGTCCATCTGAAGAAGTGTGGTCCTGGACCTCTGAATCGGTGTTTTCCAAATACATCTTTATATAAGTGAATGGATTACAGTGCAGCTGTAGAAGGTCAGAAGGTCTGCAGAACAAGGCAAACCTCTCTTTGCCAACCTGGAGTGAAACCCAAAGTACAGTACTAAGGACGCAAATGAAAGAACATGTAAAACCTAGGTTCATTTCTGCTAAATATCAAACTTAACATTACGGCCTCCCTGGTGGCAGAAGGGTTCAGTCTCAGCGCTGTCACCGACATGGCCTGAGTTCGATCCCTGGCCAGGGAGCTGACCCACATGGCGCAGCAGACCCCTCCTGTCTCCTCGCTGCTCCCCTCAGCAGTGTACTTCCGTCGATCTGCCCGTTCTGTTCCCCACTCTGTCTCTCGTGAATCCTCTCACCGCCTCCCCACCCCCCACAACTCTGGCCTACACCCCAGTTCTACACAAACACACAATTACAAACAAACTTGACATTAAGTATTTTATAGAACATGTGACAAAAGACTAAGCATTAAATTTTTAACTGTGGTTGCCTCTGGAAACGCTAGTGTTAGAGTAACATTAAGAATAATGTATTGGAAACACTGAGCATTTAATCAAGTATAAATATTGTTTGAGATAAGAATGAATTTAAGTATTAAATACAATTTTTATAAGTCAAAAATAAAGTTTGATAAAACTGATAAATATCTTAAGGTCTATAGTAAGATACGTATGTTTACATGCATAATATAGTATGTTTATTCACTAGCCTGACTTATTTTGCTTAGCAGATAGACTATTTAGTACATATAGCATATTCTCCCTAAAACTAAGCTACTGAACAAAACTAAAGAAAATTTTCAAAAATTGTGAAACAATTTAGAAAACAGCAAGGCAACAATGGGAAAATGGACAGCTGGAACAACTTTAAGTAATTTCCTACGACCAATGATATGGGGGAGAAAAAGAGAAGAAAACACACTAAGCAGATGCTTGATCCACATACATTATGAGACAGGTTAACATTCTTTAAGGTGAATTTGTACAAAGGAATAAGAAAACAAGAATCCAATGACTAAGAAACCAAGCGTAAAGAGAGAGATCATGATCTATAGTAGTGTTGATAAGCTATTCTTGTGTAAATTATGTAAATTTATGCGATGTCTCAGAGAGAGGAAGGACTGGTCTCCTTCAAACCCACTCACCCCAACACAGTTCCAGGGAAAGGGTGTCTCCAACAAGCTTAATCTATTTATACCGCTGCCTGGCAAAGGAAAACGGCTGTAAGTCTCAAACGGCGTCTACACAGGAGACTTCACGTTTTGTTTGTTCTCCCAAAGGTGAGTCTGAAGCAGGAAACAAACGGGGTGACTTGGAGGAGAAACTTGGGGAGGCGCCGGACATGAGCGGCTTGTGGATGAAACAGGTTCCCCTGAGGTGACTTTCAAATCACCAGTGATCTTCCTGGAGCATCTTATGCTCTTGACTTTGCAGAGCTCGTTTTAGCAAGTTTATGGTCCGTAATCTTGGAGCCTTTAAATCGCAGCACTGACAGGCCGGCTGCTGCGGGACAGAGCTTCGCTGGTCTTTCGGGAAGGGAAAGAGGTTTGTAGAAGATACCACAGCGCACACTCAACCATCTGCCCTCTACCCGCCCGCCCTGCCCCGGCGAGCCCCGGCGAGCCCCGGTGCTGAGGACCCGCTGGCCACCCGCAGAGCTCCCCTGCGGAGCCCCTCCCCAGCTGGCTTGGTCCTTCGGTCCTTCTGCAGGCTGAGCCCGCCTCCAGCACCCTGCAAACACCGGTCAATGCCCCCAGCTCTCGGATATTCCTGCTGCTCACCGTGTGAGTGTGGTCACCCCCCCAAGGCTCTCACCCCCACCCTGCAGTCTCTCTTCACTTCAATTACGCACGATTATTTTTCCTTAAATAATATTGCCTCCCAACCCTACCTAGGCAAGAACTGCACTCGATCTCCATTTCTGAATTTTTAAAATAGATAACGGATAGATATTTAGCACCTATGACAGAGAGTTATTCGTAAGGGTTAAATTAGTTTAAGTAGAAAACTTAGATCCATGCTTGCCAAATAGTAGTAATTATAACAAGTCTTCGTTGTTGCCACCACATTCATAATCTGTGTTATTATCCAGGTTATTATTTAAGATTTCTGCGTAAAGCTGAGTTCTAAGAAAAACTTCTTCATTTCCTCAACCAAGAAAATTGTTTAGCATCCCACGATTCACCATCAGCCACTTAAAGAGTGTGTTCACATTCCTTTAAAAAATGCTGTATTTAATCCCAAGTTAACTATCTTTTCTTAACTGTGTTTTTTGAATTATTATTTAGAGAATAAAACTCTCTCATTCTACAGTAAATGCACAGCTTGGGCAATTACCCTTCAATGCACAGAACTGGACCCCAACACCCAGATCAAGAACAGTGTCTGCTCCCCACTCTCTGGTGAATCCTCTCACCATCCCACACCTCTGGCCTACACCCCAGTCCTTTCATGCATAGATAGATAGATAAATAAATAAATAAATCTTAAAAAAAAAAAAAGAACAGCGTGTCGCCCTCCTGGAGCTTCCTCTATAACAGTCTCCCTCCTGGGAAACCACTGGCAGCTTCTAACTCTCAGCTTGTTTTGCTTGTTTTAGTGAAATTGCTGGAGTTATTCTTTGGCATCTGGTATCTTTCATTCAGTGGTGTGTTGGGAGACTTACCTACACCATCAGTGCTTTCTAAAGTTTTTGCATGTAACCTCCCATACTGATTAGAAGCTTAAGAATCACAATGGGGGGGTCTCCCTGGTGGTGCAAGGGGTTGAGTCTCAGCACTGTGAAGCTGTCCGCAGCCACTGCAGCACGAGTTCGATCCCCAGCCAGGGAGCTTCCCATAGGGCCCAGGAGACCTCTCCTGCCTCCCTGCTGCTCCCCTCAGCAGTGTATTTCCGTCGATCTGCCTGTTCTGCTCCCCACTCTGTCTTTGGTGAACCCTCTCACTCCCCACACCTCTGCCATACACCCCAGTTCTTGTATGCATAAATAAAATAAAAATCTAAAAAAAAAAGTCACAATGGGGACTGCCAGCAACCACCTCGAACACTTGGGAGTACCCCAGACTTGGACAGATGCTCAGTTAGACCTTCTGGAAAACATACTCTGGTTCCTCTTTTCTCTAAACAATAATTTCTCTCACAGAGTGTTTACCTTTCTGTCACACCAACCTATTCATCATGGTTCCCTCTGTAAACTACCATTGTCCTGTTCCCCAAATGCTCGACTCCCTGGCAAATATGTTATATATTGATGCATATTTAAATTTTATACTTGAAGAAAAAGACATAAGAAATATTCAGAACTTCCCATTAAATAGGCTAGCATGGAACTACTGGAATCATACTCTTACTGAATTCTGGGTTAATTTTAACTTGGTCACACATATTTTGATAATGTAATTGGATTAACTCAGGTGTCATTGAATCACCTTTTGTGTCATCTCTCTCTTTCCCGTACCTGGATCAAATATGTAGATCATGTTCTTTATTATCCGCACCATTTATCATTTCTAATTGAAATTTCTAGTTGATTGATTAAGAGATAAAGAGAAGATTAGTATTTTTAAGAAAAGGCTAGTCCTTACAGATGATTCTACTTTCCTGCTAAGATCAATTTTAAAAGTTCATTCCAATTTTTGGTTCATGAACATGATAAGTTTCTCAACAAGTTTTTATCTATTGATTCTTAAAGTTCTTGTAAAAAGTCCCTATTGCACTTTAGAAAGGAAAAGCAAAAAGAATCAGTGGTAAGAGAGCAAAAGCACTACGACAAAACAGATGCTAGTTTTTTAAAGGTGAGGAAAATTAAAACCATGTGGCTGAGGAACAATTACTTCTTTTTATTCTTGTTTGCTCAAAAAAAAAAAGATTTAAATGTTTGAACTAAATGGAAGATATTTTGGTTTTCTGGGAACATAACAAATGCACTACCCAAAGTCTGTTACATCTTAGACGAAGAAGCTAGTTCAAAGTGACAAGGGGAAAAGCACCATTAACATTTCATAACTCTGCTACCAAACAAACATTCTAACACCTGGTGAACTGAGTATTTGAGGAAAGGTAGAAAGAACTTCCAAAAAGGAAACAGAAAATCTTCTGATTGCATGCAGGTGTAGCAACCAGACTTTGAAAAATATGTGATTTTCAAAGTACACAGAAATCTTATAGATTAGATTGACATTACTTCATCATTTGAAATATTCTAGAAGCTCAAAAAGTTACTCAGGTAGTTGAGGAAAAGATATGCCCTTTTGAATTACTGTTCCTGACTATTTTAGCTTTGCCTTGAAAAGAACGTGAATTTGAGGTTTAGGGTTAGAGCACAAATCGACAATGTCTTTCCTCTTTATGACTTCAGACAAGGACAGTTTTTCAGGTTGAGGAAAATATCTGCATGAATAATATCTCTTTCTAATCCATACTGAAGAATACACAAATGGTGAAGCTTATTTATTTTACAAAGGAAAAAACATTTATTTTGTGGCTCATACCTGGGGTTTTTCTATAATCTTGGGGCACGCTGGCATTAGTTACCTTTTGAGAGTAATCAACCTTAGTAAAGTTTTCCCACATTGTTATTGGGGCTGAAGTTCAAGATAATTATTTCTAATTTCAATGTATTTATGCTTTTTATTTATACAGAGCAACAGGTATTTATGTTCCTTGAGAGCCTTTGAAACATACCCTAGTGATGCAAGGGGTAAGTCTCAGCCTATGAAGCTATCACAGCCATTGCAGCACGAGTTCGATCCCCGGCCAGGGAACTGACCCACATGGCACAGCAGACCTCTCTGGTCTCAACCTCTGCTCCCCTCAGCAGTGTATTTCAGTGTGTCCACCTGTTCTGCTCCCCACTCTGTCTTTGGTGAATCCTCTCATCCCCCTCTACCTCTGGCCTACACCCCATCTCTTGAATGCATAAATAAATAAATCTTTAAAAGAAAAGGAAAAGAAAAACACAGATCTGAACTTCAAGTTTCTGGAGTTCCTACTAACAACTTTGTTTCTCCCCTAATCAATATTTCAGAAACAAGGAGAAGAACTTCTCTCCTCTTTAAATATTGACTGCTTGCTTGAATGTCAAATAGAGTGAACCTTCTATCTGTCCAGACCTATGTAGTCAGTTGGTTGCCAAAATGTACTCAGGTTCAAATTATGTAAGTATTTTCTTCATGCCTTATGTTTGCCAACTTTACATGTTTGCAAACACTTAGGATTTTTCTCCTCAGAGAAAGAAATTGAAAAAAATTAGCATTAAACATTTTGAACAACTTATTGCAAGAGACTAACAAAAGTTGTAAAAGACACATGTAACTTGTTTTCAAAATTTTCTCTGTATTTAAGGAATCATTTTAATTGCAAAATAAATATTTTATTTGAATGCATTTGGATCTTATATCAATATTTTTAATTGCATTGTTTTTAATTGAGGTAACCCTGATTTACAGCACCATATATGAGTTAGAGTAATAGGGTCACATCTTTTCAGATGCGTGTTACCAAACCACATCTATAACCAAGCCCCCTACTCCTCTGCCATAGTCATTGGACCCCCTTCCCCGTTTGCTCCTCCCTCTCCCCTCATCCCCTCTAGTAACCTTAGTTCATCATCAGATTTCTAGTTTTGTCTGTTTCTTTGTTTTGTTTCTTTATAGTCCACATGAGTGAAATCACCTGGTTTTTTTCTCCTTTTGATTTATTTTGCTAGCAAAATCCCCTCCAGTTTTATTCATTTTGTTACAAATGGCAAGAGTTCCTCTTTTTCTAGTGTAGTAATATTCCACTGTGTGTATTTACCGCATCTTTATAATTCACTCCTCTTTCATTAGGCACTTAAGTTGTTTTTATCACTTGGATATTCTCCATAGTGCTGCAATGAACACAGGAGTCCACCTATCCCTTTAACTAGTGTTCTGGCATTCTTCACCTAGCTGTAGAAATGCTGGATCACACAGTCCATCTTTCTTTAATATTTTGAGAAGGCTCCATATTGTTTGCCACAGGTATAGACCAGTCTACAGTCCCAACGGGGTACAGAAGTTCCCTTTCTCCACATCTTCACCAACACTTGTCGTTTCTAGCTTTTTTGATATGGGCCATTCTCACCGGTGTGAGCCAGCTAGATATGACTTTTTTCTCGGCTTCATCGACCCTTGAAAAAATCCATCAGGAGTGTCGATGAACAGCAAGATGAGTGGGGTATATGGTAACTCCTTCTGGCAGCTCTTTCACCCTCCAAAGAGAACTAGAGAACATTTGAGTTTTAAAACAAAGGCTGTTTTCCTGCAATGCTGCATTATGACTCTGCACTGAGACGTAGACAGGAAGCCGCAAAGCTTTTGTTTTAACGTGGTTTTGGACATTTGGCCTGTGAGCTCAAGTTCAGGGTTTGGGTCACTGGACTTCACAGTGAGTCGCAACAAACTCTCCATGTTACATTCCAGGATTACTCCCTTGCAGAGGAAGGGTCTTTTGTTCTTTAAATTAACAAATACATTGCTGAATACGTTGGAGGGCGTGGAGACAGCGCAGCATCTCACATCAGGTCCGTGCAAAGACACTGTGTAAACTGACCTGGCTGAATGTGGTTGATTATGGAAGTGGGTGTTCGGATGATCTAGCAGATTTTAGCGGATATCCAGGCACTGAGTAGAAATATCCAACCTTATAAAATAATCATCTTATTTTTACTGCTTTTCTTTTCATTTTGTCAAGTTCATTGCATTGCAGTGGTGAGCAATGTGTCCATCAAATAACTGGTGGGACTTGTGTAAGTTACTTGCATGCAAAAATCTCAGGATTCATTTTTTAAGTTCACATTTGAACTACCTACCTGCCAATTGTGAGGATTAAACTGAAATGTGTTAGCATAATGCCTAGAACACAATAAATAATAATGCTCAATAAAAGCTATCATTTTTACTTTTTTTCACCATAATTGTTTTATCACATCCCCTAAAACTTTCTGAAAACATTCTGGGTATAATTTTTATAGGAACCTGATTCTGAAAGAAGGATGTTATCATACATGTATTTTGTATCCCCATAATGTCAAGCATATTTTTGGCGCACGTAAATATTGAATAAGTATTTGCACAAGTATGTGCTAGCCTCCAAATTGCTTTCTGTCCACAAGATTCTAGTTCTGGAATTAGAAAGATTTAGGTGTCCTGCTGAAGAGTTCCTTTTAGCACGGAGCTGGTCATTGGGATTCCAGAAATAAAGTCCCACATTTGTTTTAGAAAAAGCTATTTCTATTAAAATAACTGAAAATCACTGTTTCAACATTAATAGACTGATTTTTCAAGGATATATGGTATCTGGAAGCTAACTAAGATAAAATTATTCTATTTATTAAAGACTTAAAATATCATATTTTTCATATTACATATTTGCTGAGTATATTTAAACAAAAGATAGAATTCTAATGGGAAATAAGACAGCTACGCATATTTCTTAAACAAAGCCTCAATGAAGCCTTAAAAATTCTTTGGCTTTTTATTTATACTCTAGTCATTTTAAGATCCTGGCAGCCACATAATAGATAGTCCTCAAATAATATTGTACTTGATATTGTTTTGTTATGATGCTGATGAGAAAAGAAATTGATTCCCAGTTGGGGCGCTATCTGTGGCGTTGGAACCTTCGCTACATCTGGGGGGCTTTCTCTGGGACCTAGGTTTCCTCCCACATCCCAGAGACATGCACGTAAGTTCACTGTTGTGTCTCAATGGTTCCAGTCAGAGTGAATGTGTGTGTGTATCAGGGTGTGTGTGTGTGTCTGCGAGTGTGTTGGTGCATGTGCTGCTTTTGCCCGTGTGTGATGCCCAGTAGTGGAAGGGTGTCCAGTCCCGGATGGGTCAGACCTTGGCCCTGAACTGCCAGACCAGCCATGGCCTGCCCTGGAACAGGTGGGTTGGAAAATGAAAGGATGAATGAGTGTGTAAGAACAAATTATTGTTTACCATTAAAAGTGTTTTTTGGGCCTTTTATGAGAATTTTGGTGATACTTTAGTGAGCAGAAATCTGCTGTAGGAATTTAGCTCTTGCTCACATCGATGATTAGGGTGACATTGGTTTCTTGAGTGGTTTTGTTTCAAGTCAATTTCTAAGACCCGTTCAATTCCAGTGAGCGATGACTATGCGCGTGGTCCCGACAGATCATGTCAGTACAGGTTGCTTCTGCTTGGGGGTGTTAAGGCACCTGTATGCTCCTGTGAAACTGAGCTCTAACCGCCGATTTGTCGAAAACAAGTTGAAGTGACTGTTCTGCTGGTGTAAGCTGAACAGACCCGTGGTTGCTTCTGCGCCTATATCCAGATAGAAAGATGACCCAGAAAGCATTTTCAAAAGGTCTCTTCATAAATGGTCTGTGCTTATGCCATAGACATTTCGAGGACCTGCCCTGAGAACTGGGGTGATGTTTCCTAGGGACCCACTTTGGTTTTGAGCCCTGACTTGCAGGTGGTGTCTCCCCAGGAGGAGATGGTAGAAAAAAAATCTCTGTTTAGCTATTTTAGACCTTAGTAAGAGCTCTCTGCTTGGAGTCTTGCCCTTGCCTTCCCCATGCACTGCATTTGGCAGCTGCCTGGAGGGATAATTGCATGCAGAATGTTAGACTCACTTTCCTTTGATTTATTTTTCTCAGGGATTCTGGTCCCTCGGGTCCTCCCTTTCTGGATGGCTGGGTTGCTTTCCAATGCTCCCCTTTAAAATAAATCTAGCCTTCGTAGGTACTCTCTGTTGGAGGCTTAGTTTGATACAAACTACTCCAAATAGCCTGTGGTGGTTCACAGGAGATATGATTTTGTTTTAATGTTAGATGTATAGATTTTGTATAACAGGTCAAGGCAGTTAATAATAGGTTTCCTGGTGAAGTTTTGATAGTTGAGGGCCAATGGCAAGATAAGAGCAGTCATTCTGATTATTGTTCTCAACTCCAGAAAAACTATTTAATTTTATTTTTGGTGACTCAAGTCTTCTGACAGGTGAATCTTTCTGAGTTGATAATACCACAGACCTTTTCAGGAGGGTTCCAATACTGGTGGAAGAAATATGCTCTTTCCTCCAAGTCTGCACTCTCTCTCTATTGCCCGGGTCTTGCTCCCCAAAGAGCCTATCACTCGGGGCCCCTAGTTATTTCTTTTCCCGACACATGTTGTGGGTCACAGGACATTATTTCATAACTTTTAATTTCAGAAAGATATCTATTTTAAAATTTTCTGTTAGTACTTAGATTTTTATATTGAGAATTTATCCCAATTTTCATAATGTGTTTGTGGGAGGAAGGTGTACCGCAACAATTTGCCTCATTAAGCACAATCTTCGAAATATAGTGAAATCTAAAGGGGACTTCATACATATTTAACTTACAAAAGCAATTTTAGTCATATGTATCCATATATAAACACATGTAACATATAAATATGTCACACAAACTAGTATATCATATAGAATCATGCATGTGAATAAAAAGCATATGTGATACATCACACACACACACAGAGCATCACAGTGCATGTGGCGCACCAGGAATCCTACCCATATTGTATATTTATGCCTAAGAATTATTTCATAGCTTGTACTAGAAACCTGTTAAATTTCCATTTCACAGAAGTCACAATGACCCATGAACATTACCGAGAAGAGGCTTTAAGCACTGTTTTCTAGAACAAGGTACATAATGCTGCTTTTCTGGGATGAGATCTGCAATGTTAAATATTTGTAAGATTTTGCTTTAAGTTTTTTTGCTTGAAATGTTTTCCATGATTTATTAAAATTATATTCGAGAAATATTCCTGGATTTCAAATCTAAATAGGATTTTAGAGGCAATGCCTATGATCACTGAGCAAAATCGTCTGTTGCTCAGATCTGATGTGCAAGCCAGAAGAAAATTAAGTCCTCTCAGAAGAAGAGTTTGTGGTGACTGTGAGTTTCTGTGTATAAACATCCCTCTCCTCAAAGCTTCTCTGCTAACTCTCCAAGAAGTGCCCGCACTTGGAATGAAAGAGCACTTAGAATTATTTCTTTTGAAGGCTCCTGCTTTTTAACCTTAACTCCCTGCCCTGAGCACTTCGCCATAGAGAAGGAGCTTTGTAAACAGAGAGAAGGACTGAAATAGACCTGTCCCTGTCATTAAGAGAGATTACAGTCTTGTGTGTGTGTGCGCGCGCGCGTGCGCGCACGTGCACTGGTGGCAAAGATACAGAGGGTTTAGTATGTGACTCTATTCCAGGGTCCTCGTGATCCATGAAAATTCTAATGGCAAGAACTTAGCTCCTTTTAAGTTTTGTCATTATAGGGGAGGGAGAGTCCCACTTGGATTTAGAATCAGAAAGGCTTACTGCACAGAATGGACACTGGAGTCGCGTTCTAATTACCGTGTAAGCGCGATGCGCTCAAGCCCCATTTACCTATGTCCAGCACCGAGGCTGGCATCTTCTAGACTCCTGTCACCCCTAAGCACTCACTCTCCTGAGTGCAGCCTCTGTTGAGCCTCCACTCACATGTGACCGTGCCCTCTGCTGTTCCGTTGGTGCCCTTCCCTCAGGTCCCCTCGTATTCTGCACGTGGCCGTCTTACCCCGCTATGGGAAGTTCATTGCTAGGACACCATTCCTAAAGCAGCTCCCTTTGTGATGCATTCACCAGTTCACGTCTGCAAGCAGTACTAGCATAACTGTTCACCCATTAAGTGGACTATAATGAAAGTACGTTTAGGTTTTGTCTTGATAGCACACTAGAGAGTAAAAAAAAGTATCATTTTCAATAAAATTCAGGAGAAACACACAGGCTCTCTTTTACTTGTTTGCCATGTTTTTCATTGGACAAAAGTTTAGCGTGAAGAATAATGATCATACAACAAAATATAACTGTGAATTTACTACCAAAATGAACCATTTCAGGCTGTGATGACAAAAAAACTTTCCAATTAAAAGAACTCCAAAACCACTAGTATGCAACATTATTTTACTTTGTGGCAGATGATATTGCATTGTATAAAATATTAGCACCCCTACATGTTGAACTGACAGCTGGACTATGGTCACTATGGGGGCTATCACTTCACATTCATAATCCACAGCTAATAGTTCAAAATTTATAGTGCTGAGTGAGGTTTTGTGCATAATAATTATCTTTTATTTTTGTTTCATTTTTCAAAAGTATCACACTTTAAAATCAAAACATGTTCTATACAGAGGATACATTTTTCCTAGATGTCTTCTGCCCATTATTTTACAATGTATCTGGGTGGAATCCTCACTAGTAGAACAGAGGTAGTGCTGTCAGAGGTCTTGGTTGCCACACTCTTTTAATTTACTGTTAAGCATTAAGAGGTGCTTCTGTTTGCCTTAGAAAACACACTGTAATTACGAAGTAATGGTGACATGCCAGTTTTTAAGATGAAATAACAAAGAGTAAATGTTTGAGTCATATTTTTTAAGAGAATTGTTAGAGAACTATGAATCCAGAGCCAAATTTGGACACAATTTTTGATAGCAAAGTTAATGGAGGGAAAGGTGGCTATTATTTATTATTTTCCCACTTCCTGTCTCCTGTCCCCAGTTTCTCTCTCATTTCATACTGAGATACGTTATTCTCGGTTAAGATAAGAATGATTGATGATGGCTTAAGACATTATCCCCAGAAAGAAAAATGTTATTTACATAATCATCAACATTTTTAATATGACTATATGGATGATTCCTTTCTATTTGCTAAACTGGAGTAGTTGTGTCTATGAGCAGGTATACGTTTGACGTCTATTGATAAAATGCCTTTCAAACTCAACGTTCCACACTGGGTCATAACAGCAGATATGGTAGCCTCAGGTCTGTCTCCATAGATTTAGTAGTCTGGGACTAGAGCAGGGGGGTAAATCAATCAAATGACTAAAATGAATCAAATCATCCCCAGTACACACACACGCACCCCAACTTCAGGGGACACTTTCACAGAGACCCTCCTGGTGCCACGCGTTGGTCTCCTGCTTACCGATCCTACATCCGCCTCTATTGGTTACCTCACCACAAAAGACAAGGGATTGCAGACTTAGGTGCCACTGATGTTAAACAATAAGACATTGAGATTAAAGTAAAATAAAATCATCTGGCAAAACTAAACTTGCCAAATGAAAGGAAATGAGAAATGGTAATCAAAATAAGGAATACTCATTCTCAAAATGAGTTGAGAGGTTACTAATCATCTGTCATCATGGCAATAAACCATGTAACATACTGATTTAAAAATCCTGATTTTGAGTCATGTGCCTAGGTTTTTGGGCTCCATTTTTTTCCTTTTAGTTTTTTAAATACATTAAGCTTCGATTAGCTTGTCCAACTGTTTCTCAGTCATAACCTGTTGGAACAAATACCCCAAAAGAGATGCTGCAGGGGTGAAAGGGACCTTTTGGGAAATGCAGATCACCAGAGAAATCATCTCTGTTGGGCAGGAAAAGGAGAGCATTAAAATTATTTTCAGTATTGTTTAAATTTAATGGGTAGTCTAGTCTGTTATTTCCTAAAGTGTACAAAGTAAAATACAGAATACGAAATGTGTTATACAATAGCAAACGTTTGGGAAGTCATGTTGATTTTATACCCAGCTCTCTCATCATCTGCTTGTAGATTCCCAGTAAACAAACATTAAAAAAATTCCAAGCATATAAGAATCCCTGGGGCTTTCTGCAGTACACATGACTTTTTAAATGTTTTTTACAAAGCTCTTTGATAGATAATGTAACTTAACTTTGTATCTTAGTAAATATTTGTATCAGCAAATTATGTTATTTGAAATCACGTGATTTTGAAAAATTGACTTTGTACTATCACACTTGGCACATGAGAATGACAAGATCCCCAGAAGCAAAACAGTTTCCCAGGATCCAGGATGTATGTATTTAGTGTTATACCCACTATTAGCAACACAATATCCTCCCTGCTACCTCTCATTCTTTCTCTCACATCATTTTAAAACATATTAAAACATATGACTCATATATATATATATATATGCATATATATATATATATATATATATCTCCATTTTAGAATATTTTTCTATAGGTCAATATTGCTATACTTGAATTAAAGAATTAAACCTGTATCAACATGTAATCATAAGAGGTATCAGTGTAGTGACTACTATTCTTTTTTTATTACAGGTTTACATGAACTGATCATTTCAATGTCTAATTGCCCATTTCATCTATTGATAAAATGAGACAAGTTTATTATTCTTTTTTCATTAAGGCCACATGACAAGCTATGAACTGTAGCTACTGAACTTGTATCAGGTTACTGTCATTCTGACCTGAAAGTTTCTAGATCTTTGAACACACACTGTAGTGTAATTAGTTCCCAAGGTGGCCCTCAATGCAGGAGCCATTCCCAGGTCCACTCACACAGTCACAAACATTGATTTTCATGTGGTCATTGGGTTCCAATAAAGGAAGACTATATAGAATTTCTTCTTAGTGGCCAATGCTCAGTGTCTTCATTCAGCAGGGACATTTAAAAGAATGAAAGGGCAGAAAGAGTCAAAGTACCAATAAACCCGAATATCCGACCAAGTGGTTTTCAAAATAGTGCTGAACCTCATTAACATGGAACCCAATAAAAAACCTAATGAAACTGAAATAATCATATTGCATACCATACCTTAATGGACAGAGTTTTGCTGTGTTGTCAAAGAGCAGCTGAAGGTTCTGCTTAAGTCAGGAAGAACCTATTGGGCAGAAGAAGAAAATCATAACTATAATTTCACTTTTGACACTGGAAGATAGTTTACAAAATAAAACCAAACAAGAAATAACCCACAAAAAATAAGAAATAAAAAAAAATGGAGGCCTACTTAAAGAAAACAGTGAAATTAATTGGGGTCTAGTGGGGGAGTAGCTCCACACTGCTCACATTCTACTATTTTAGTGTTTCTTGGAATGGATGCTTTTTATCACCAACCTCTGAGCCCGAGGAACACTCCACCATCTAATGTTGCAGATGAGCAGAGTGTGGCCATGACCTGGAGTCAGTTGTCTTCCTACTCCTTTGCATGGTTCATTGCTAAAAGCCATACTTAGACAATTTGTTTTATTTTTTTAAATTTAATTGTTTTTTATTAGGGTAATAATGGTTTACACCACTGTATATGATTCAGAAGTATAGGATCCCACCTTTTCAGGTACCATACCGCACTCTCCAATGCACCACAGTTCTCTGCCATAGTCATCTGAATGAGATTAATTTCTATCATGTCTCCACTGAGAACACCACACTCTTCAGTTGTCTTTCCGCTCCTATTTGCTTCATCATCATCTGTCAGGTTTACCTCTTTCATCACATTTCCCCCTGCATTAAAATTACTCCTTTAGTGTGGTTTCAGTTACCTGCAGTCAACTGAGGTCTGAAAATATCATGCACATCAAGATATTTTAAGGCAAAGAGAAAAAGAACAGTCACATTGCTTTTATTGTTGCGTGTTATGATCGTTCGATTGTATTAGCAGTATTGTAGTTGATCTCTTACTCTGCCTAATTTATGTATTTTTTTACATCTAGAAAGGACAGGTTTATAGGGGCGGGGGGGGGCACTCCCTGGTGGCACAAGGGGTTAAGTCTCAGCACTATGAAGCTATCTGCAGCTACAGCAGCACGAGTTCGATCCCCGGCCAGGGAGCTTCCCACAGGGCGCAGCAGACCTCTCCTGTCTCCCCACTGCTCCCCTCAGCAGTGTACTTCAGTAGATTCACCTGTTCTGCTCCCCACTCTACCTGGTGAATCCTCACACCACCCCACATCTCTGGCCTACACCCCAGCTTTTACATGTGTAAGTAGATAAATCTTTTTTTTTTTTAAAGGACAGGTTTATCAGTAATTGTAGAAAGGAAAAAGATGTCTACATAGACACAAGTGACAGGAGAGCTGCATTTTGTCAGTGCAGTCTGCCTGATTACAAATTGGGTAAGTAAGTGCAGGAGGAAGAGTACATACAGGGCTAGGTACTGTCCGAGGTTTCAGGCAAAGACCAGGGATCTTGGTTACCCCAGGTAAGGGGGACCAATGCATGGGCTGGTAACATCTCACCCCATCAAACCCAATCCTGCTGGTTTGCACGTGTTCCCTGCCCAGCCTGGGGGCCGTCAGTGTGTGCCATGTTTTGCTCCCTGCACACCCACTTCCACTGATGGACTCACAGTCTTAGCCTGAATTTATACTCATTTCCTGCCATCCCTTCATTTAAGTTATGCATGTTCATTCACGCAGGGAAAAAAGAGTCTCTTCCCCCTTCACTTCCTCCCAAGATTTGTCCCATTGAAATTGCCTCTGATCATCCTCACATTTATCTTGCCACCCCTAACCTTCTGCAGCGTCTGGGGCCCTTCCTCATACTTCACCCTTTCAGAATAAGCTGGTGGTTTTGGTGATTATTTTTTGTGTTGCTTTTACCTCTTCAAACCAGTCTGCACTTATTACGTTTGGGGCAGTGTCTCCTGCTTCCTTTATTTACCCTCTGCACACGATGAGATGTGCTCAAATCCTTGTTGATTGAAATAATTGCACACCATGAAGCTGTTTTTGTCATTAGCTGACCGAATCGAGTTTGGGGTCTGCTTAATGCTGCCTATCACCCTCCCGAGCCGATGCAGACAGCAGCCCTCCTCCTCAGAGCCAGGAGGGATTAATTCCAAAGGGATTGTCACATATTAAAGATTATCTTTAAGGATTTGCATAAAGCTTGAGTCATCCCTTCGTATTCAAACTATACATAAGATGTAGCTAGAAATAAATTTACTTTTAAAATGTATTAAAGAAAATTTCCACTCATTTCCTGGTTTACTATTAAAAAAGCTTAAGGAAGATAAACATATGACTTTAGCCAAAAACGTTTTCTACATAGTGCAGGAGAAATAGAAAGATTTCTTTAATGATTTCACAAAAAAAGAGATAAGCTTATTGAAAAAATGATATTCCTTGTTAAAATAAGCATCTACATACTAACTAATTGGCTTAAATGGAACTGTACCAGAATATTATTTTTAAAATATGCTTTATTTCTTTAGATAGATGGTTTCAAATATATAAAATATGTACATGTAACAGAATAACTATAAGTTTTAAGTGAATAGTGTATTTAAAATATCACAAAATCTGCCCATATTTTTTTCAGTTGATCTTAACGTCTGTAGGAATATATGGATAAAATAATAAGTACAATTTTTTCTGCAATTTTGTTTTTTAAACATGTCTACATTGTATTATAAAATTTAGCAAATAAAGATTCACTTTTCATTTGACTTTGAATTGTTTTTGGTCACTTGCATCCTTAATTCTCAAAGATTTGCTCTCTCATTGATTTAACCTTGCTGAGCCTTTTAATCCCCAGCTGTTTTACTTTGACTTTGGGAACAGTTTCCGTTTTTTTGCCCTTCCTCTTCCCATGGACATTCTCTTTCTGTGAAGATGAGGGGAGCAGATTTCCCAGCGCCTCCAGGCTCTGTTTATTTTCTCCCCACCCTGCGTGTTTCTCTGATTCCCACCCTCTCCGCTCTGACTTGCTCTGCCTCTGCCTCAGTGGGCGCAGGACAGTGAAGCGAGGCCAACACAGGCACGCGCGCTCAGCCTGCGCCTTGGGAACATCTGTTCTGTCTGAGAGTAGCTCTCCCATGTCAGTATCCCAGGACTCATTTAATGGGGTGTCATTTACCTCTACTTCGAAAAACAGGAAAGGAGAAAGGAAATGACTCCTAAAGGGTGGCTCTCTTGTCAGGACCCAAATGGGTGTGGGACCCAAATGGGTGTGGGGAACAGAAAGAATCTGTGTTCACAGGTCCCCGCAGGCAGGTCAACCCACTCCTGATGGGCCAGCGCCAGGCTTTTCATGCCGCCTTTTCCTATGTTCTGGTTTTCGGTGATTTAGAAGAACCTGTTCAGTGTTTTATTTTATTTTTAAAGATTTATTTATTTATGCCTACAAGAGCTGGGGTGTAGAACAGAGATGCAGGCATGGTGAGAAGATTCACCAGAGACAGAGTGGGGAGCAGAACAGGCAGATCGGCTGAAGTACACTGTTGAGGGGAGCAGCCAGCGAGGCAGGAGAGGTCTGCTACCCCATGCAGGAGGCTCCCTGGCTGGGGATCGAACTCGTGCTGCAGTGGCTGCTGATAGCTTCATAGTGCTGAGACCCAACCCCTTGTGCCACCAGGGAGGCCCCCAGTGTTTGTCTTAAAAGCTGGAGCTGCATTAAAATTAAGATGGGTAACTTAGCTGGTTTGACTGTCCCAGAGGGTAGGAGTGCAGCCCCAGGAGCGTTTCACCCCAGCAAGCGCACAGTCCAGGGGGCGCCAACTCTGCCCTGAGGCTCCGCAACCCTGTGTGGAAGAATGTGGGTCCTTCCTGCTCTCTTCAGGCTCAGGCTTCCTCTTTAGGCACTGCGGGTCAGCACCCCTTGATCAATGCTATTTTTTGCACTTTGGGGGTAAGCCAAGAATATAAAAAGAGGCCATCTGGATTTCTGTCCATTTCAGTCCTGCTGAAAAGCTCTTTATAGCATGTGTTTGTTTTTATAGACTCAAACCGTTCTCTAAAGTTATTTTCCGAGACAGTCCCATTTTAAAGCCGTGAACTTTATCTCATTTAGTGCTAAAACTAAACAGAACGTCTTTGAAGCTCCCATGTGAAGTTCTTGTCCCAAGTCGCTGCTGAGAACACATGTTTCATGCTTGATGTCACTCTAATTCTCCTCTTCCTGGGAATCGTGACATGACATTGAGAAGCAGTCCAAAAATGTCTGTGTGCACCACTTAATGGTAATTAACTCTTAGGTAGGTTATTTTTGCAGTCTTTGGAAAACAAACCAAAAAAACCTTGTTTGAAAAAGTAAATATAATTGCTCTTTGAAGCAATGGAAACCTCTGAAGTAAAAGGTAGTGGTTTTATTCATAAAAAGGGGTTGGGAAATAGGGGAAACCATGTCATCTTCTGCTTGTTGAGTCACTTGATCTCAAGTCCATGGGTAAAAAGAAGTTGCCATTTAGGAAAATGTTTCTAAAGTCTCAAATTCTTAGCTTTTTTTTTTTTTTAAGGTTTTAACTTATCTATCAACCAGGAAAACCATTTAAGATGAGGGAGTCTGCCAGCAATGTCACTACTCTCCATAAAGGGAATAGAAATGACCTTGATGCTGACTATATAGTGACTGCCATGGTGGTCTCTGGCTCCCTATTGGGAGGAGGGGGGCTGTGTGGGACCACGGACCCCAGGTTTAAATGGCTCATAACACACTTGCAAATCCCTGAAGCAGCAGGTTGGCAGCTTAAATTTCTTAATTTCTTAACATGAACTTGAACCCCATTGCGGGTTTTAAATTTGAATTATAAATCTCAGGAGAGCTAGGTTTTCAACCCTCCATGCAAAATTCATTTTTAGATATTGATAACTGATACAAATGAATGCATTTCCTGCTTTATCTGAATAACCTTTTTATCACCTGAACAACTTTGCAAACTAACACAATCACTGTGACTAAAACATGTCTGTTTCCTGCCCATGTCTCTTTAAAACAGACTTGCTTATTTAATTTTATGTCTTACTTTTCCTCCCATGCTAAGCAATCTGTGCCCATTTCCTTTAATGCTAGTTTTTAAAAAAGATTTATTTTTATTTATTTATGCAAGCAAGAACTGGGGTACAGGCCAGAAGTGCAGGGGTGAGAGGATTCACTAGAGACAGAGTGGGGAGCAGAACAAGTGGATCTACTGAAATCCACTGCTGAGGGGAGCAGCGAGGAGACAGGAGAGGTCTGCTGCGCCATGTGGGGAGCTCCCTGGCCAGGGATCGAACATGCGCTGCAGTGGTTGCAGATAACTTCATAGTGCTGAGACTTAACCCCTTGAGCCACCAGGGAGGTCCTAATGCTAGTTGTTAATGAGACTCTGAGAGGAGGGAACTCTCCCAATGACACTGTAACTGGGCTGATGAGGTTGCACTCCCCAACATCCCACCGCTGTGCCAACCGCATATGCTAAGAGGTCCACACGATTCTGGTAACATCCTGGCCTGTCTGGGCCACAGTGTGTGCTCGAGCATATGGCCCGTGGCTTTGGAGAAGAGTCCTCAAGCTGGCAGGCTGTGGTTCATGTCTCTCGGCTCACATGCCCCATTGAAGTCTGGGCTGCTCCAAATTGGAGCCTGAGTCTTGTCAACTTGTGCTGAAATGTGAGGACGTCCAGATTTTTTACAGCTTCTAAGCCGCCCAGGCAAGTATAATTATCAGCAGTCCAAAGAGCGAGGAACATAAGCCAAATGCAAATAAATGCGGGAGTGAGAGCAGAAGAGCTACAGCTGTCGGGTCAAGCTGGGTGCAAAGTGGTTCAGCTTTTT
Organism: Scalopus aquaticus; assembly: GCA_004024925.1. NCBI lineage: Eukaryota > Metazoa > Chordata > Mammalia > Eulipotyphla > Talpidae > Scalopus > Scalopus aquaticus. Next base: position 34,257 of record PVIJ01012734.1, read on the forward strand.
CAGAAATCAGAGAAGAATGTCACCACGGTGAACTTGTGGTTGTAAAATGGACTCATTCTTTGGCAGTTTGGAGGAAACCAGCTCCAGAGACGAGACTTTTAAGTAAGAAGGTGGCAAGAGGAGTGGGCGGAAACGCTAGCACTTCTGAGGAGGTGAGCACGCCAGGATACTCCGGGGTCGCAAATTTTCTTGGAGAGAGAGAGAGACATGACAGATAATACCAAGACACGATTGTCTTAAACTTTACATTCTGGTCCAGAACTGGAAAGCCTGCTTAATGAGCATTAGGAAGAACTGGAAATTGTACCCAAATTAGAAAGCCCACGTGACCTTTCTCTCAATTAGAGTATTTATTTTATCACTTCTCCGCTGAATGCATATTTTCTGACTTCAGCCTCTTTTTATTTTCTTGTGACTCTACCCTCACTCATCTCGCTCTTTTCCTGGAACGCTGCACGCATGGAATGACTTGCAAATGAAGGACTTCAGTCAACTTCCTTCCCCACCTCTCCCTCCCTCTGTTCTCTGGCTTTGAAGGCGTTTCCGGCGAGATCTTCGACAGAGTCATTTCTGCAGTGATGGGGCTCGCGGGAGCCCTGGGGAGCCGGCCCCCCATGCCCAAAGCGGAAGGGAAGACGCTGGCCTAGGGCGGGCTGCGGCGGACTGGGGACCGAGCCCCCTGAAGGCAGCGTCTTTGTTCGTGACAGCTGAGCTCTGGTTGCTGAGAGGTCGGCGTGAGACCAGCAGCCTCAGAATTCTGGTTTATTTTGAAGATACCGAATGAATTTTAAGTGTCGACAAGTTGTTATTTTCTATTTTAAAGGCTATTTATGTTCTTGAGAGCATGGCCCGTAGGCTGCTATGAACAAAGGCAAGTGAAGCCTCCCTGGCCTCATGCCCATCAACTCACACGCTGTTCTAGAACAAATGCTAGAAATAAACAATCCAGAATTCTGACAAGGCGCTCAACACTTTGGGTTTGTCTTTGCAAGACTGGCGAATTTTCTCTCCTACAACCTCAATTTCTCTTCATACATCCTAGGGACAGACATCTCTCCTTGCAATGCAGCGAGGAACCAAATCCCGTCAGTCAAACCTAAACATTTCTCACCTCTACTGTCATCCCCACTTACCTCCCTGTCATCTCCACTACCAGGGTTTTTCCTTAGCTTCCGCACCCCTTCATTGTCTTCTCCCCTGCAGGTATTTTTCTGCTATCTGGCCCCTCCTTCTACTTCCTGTCTTAGGTAGAATCACCCCCTTGACTTCCTAGCACCTCTCCTTCCACACTCCTGTCCTGTCTCTTCCATGTGGTTGTCTCCAGAGAGCAGATCTAAGTCTCATTCTAAGCTCGGTACCAAAACGCCCCTTAGTTGGCCATTTCCTAAGTTTCCAACTTGAGTGTCCTCTACAGGGAGACATTCAACCTTGTAGTCCTGGTTGTGTTCCAATAAAACTTTATTGAACAAATGTCATGGTGAACAGGATTTCAACTAAGTAACTTGCTGGTCCATGACACACAGACTTGTAACTGTCCGAAGTCTCTCACCTACCTGTTCATCTCTATTTCTATATTTCACTAAGCCCCTGCTGGCAACCTTTCAATGACTTTTTACCTCTGGAACATAAACTAGGCCCAGGGTTTTTTATCTGTTGACTGCACAACAGGTCAGCAGACCTCTGTCTTGTTGACCCAGAGATTACATTCATTTCTGCAAACACAAACAAGCCTCTTCAGATGGCTCTCCCTGCTGGGTGTTTCTTTTCTGTCTCCCACCATCACGCCCCCTGCCCATTTACCTGCAGAGCCACCTCCAGAATCTGCCCCCTTTGAAGCGGCCTGAAATCCAGACAAGGTTATTTATGTCTTTCCCTCTAGAGTTAACATTTTTATCACTGCACCACTCGGCTACTGCTATTTCACCTTCCCCAATGCTTCGTGCTTTTCTTAGGACCCTCTGCACCCTCAGCCGCACTCAGCATTTGGAGACCACCCCTCCCTGGGGTGGGGGTGGGGGGCTCTCTGCAGCAGGGATGTTTTCTCTGAGTTAATTCCTGTGATCTAGACCTTTCTCAACCAGAGATGATTTTGTTCCTGTAGAAAATCTGATGGCGTCTAGAGGGCATTGGTCTTCAGGAGCCGGTTAAGGGTGCACCACGCTACTCCGGTGAAGGACGGCCCATCATTACTCCAGCGACCAGAGGCCACAGGTCCTGCTGCCCAGCCTGAGGGGCACAGCACTGCCCCCAGGATGAAGACTGACCCAGTCCAAAATGTTAGTAGTGCTTAACTTGAGAAACCATGGTCAAGATCAGTCAAGGATATTCCTGTGCCTTAAAATTTGCTTATTTTACAACAAAATTCTTCAGTGATTATCCATTCTATTCAAATGATGATGTGCTTTCTGTACTACAGAGCTCTTTATCCATTTGTTTTCATAATAATGAGTTCTGAGAACAGACACCTTAAAAAATCAGAGTTCTCAGGGCCTTTCTGAGACCACTTTTATTTGACTACATTAATATTTATAGGGCAAACATAGGAATGTTTGACAAGCAGAAAAAGTCAGAATATGTCCTGATGCTCACTGACAAGTAGTAAATCCATCCAAGTTTCTAGCAGCACCCTAGGGTGCAGTCAGGCCTGCCTTGGGGGTCGTAGAGGTTTGGGGCTGAAACACTGATTTACAATTATTTAAGGATGAAAGACCATGTAATACTTCCCCTTTGTGTTTTTGAGTTTCAGAATGAGAAGATATTAAGGAATTGTTTATAAATACCGTACATCTTATGAATAATTATTGTAAAAAGTTAAATAGGAACAAGTTAATACTGAGAGTGAGGGAGAGAGAAGAAAAGAAAGGAAGGAAAGGAGGAATGGAGGGAGGGAGGGAATGAGGGAGGCAGAGAGGGAGGGAGGGGAAGAAATACCTGGTAAATTGGGACAGAAAGCTAGAAACTTGCATCAGGCAGAGACGAGTTTAGATTTAGGCTCTGAAACTAATGAATGGTGTGACCTTGGCCAAGATTCTTATTTTCATCTCTATCTTTAGCTGAAAAACAGCGATAGCATTGTTATGGAAATGAGATGAAAATATATACAGAAAACATCCATCACTGCATTGGGCACATAGAAAGTGCTAAATGCATGTGTAAAAAATAATGTTTGACAATCTGTAGAGCAGAACTTCCTTAAAGTAATAGAATGCTTCAAGATAAAGTAGTTTAGGATCAGGCAGACCAGAGATATGATTTCTATGAATATATTTGTACCAGTAGCACTGAAGTTAATAAAAATCTCTGTTCCCTCCTTTCCCCAAAGTCAGCCAAGAATTTTAAGTGAACCCCAGTTCAATTTCTTCCCCTGCCAGTTCCACTTTGAAAGTAAAACGTGCTACAGACAGATGCTATTACAGCCGCCGGCCCAGGGCGCTGCGGCTCGGCCTCTGCTGGGGCTGCCTCGTTTCCCTCCTCCCCTTTCACTCTCTTCCAACTGACAAAAAAATTCAAATTTCCCATAGGACTGGACCAGCCAACATTCTCAGCAACGGTGGACAATGGTTTACTTTTCTCCACATGTCTACGGAAAATAGTATGGAGGTTTCTCAAAATACTAAGATAATCCAGGAATTGTGCTACAAGGTATTGTGTGAGAGTACCAAATTCCCGGGAAAGGGCGCACACAACCCTGTGTTCCTGTGGCTCTATTCCTATAGCCAAGCGATGGGAACCACCTCGTGCCCATGGCAGGGGAGAGGACTAAGAAGATGTAATGTACACACGTGGAATATTACGCAGCTATGAAAACGGTGAGGTCTCGCCACCTGCAACCATGTGGGTGGACCTGGAGGGGTGATGCTGAGTGAGATGTGTCAGAAGGAGAAAGAAATCCCCGGTGATGTCACTCATATGTGGAATATAGAGAAACAAAACAAGTAGATTAAACGAAATCAAACCAAACTCTAGCAATCTGACAGATTTGAGGGTGGGAGGTGGGAGTAGAGGAGCGAGGGGAGCAATGGGCCACGGTACAGGAGATGGGTGTCTGGGAGGTGGGGGGGTTTGGTGACATACATCTGAAGAATGTGAGCCTGCACCCCTAAATCATAGGCAGTGTTGTAAACCAACATTACCTCAATAAAAAAAACAACATATTTTTTAATTTCCAAATTTTAAAAGATAGAAATCAATTCATTCAGCCTCTGTTCAATTTCTTCACTAGTTTCTACACTGCACATGCAACCCTGATTTCTTACCGAGACTCACGTCTTGCTTGGCCTCAGACCTGACTGGGGGCCTGTCCACCCTCCTCTCGTCCCCAGCACTGCCTCTTCCGCTGCTCCGGTCACAAGACTTCTAGACTGTCCTTCAAATGCTCCAAGACATTTCCCCACTCAGCGCTCTGCAGCGGCTCTTCACAACAGGTGTCATGGCCGACACCTGATCCTTCAGGACCCAGCTTGGACGGCATGAGCTGCAGGGGACTTTCCTGCCTCCCATGTCAAATGGGTCCTCTGCTGCTGAAAATCTGCACTCTGGGGTCATACTGATGGCAAACTGCATTCAGACATACAGGTTTCCCCCACTGCTCAAAAGCAGAACATGCCTCTTGGTCTGACCTTGGCAGGTTATTTTTGGGATCTGGGAATGCTATTACCATTAATTTACATGGAAAAAATGTGTGCATTCCCAGATGCCAAAAATAACCTACCAAATCATACCAAATAGGAACATTGTACTTTGGGACAGCAGGGAGACTGACTGTTAAATTGTTTACCTACAAATACTTTGTTTCCCCCTAGGATATAAATTCCACAGACAGAGAATCAACCTGGGTGTGATTTGCAGCCACAAATCCAGAATCAAAAGTTCCACTATAGATCCATTTCTATCCAACCACGTATCCACCATGCCTGGTAAAAAAATAATTATTCAGTAAATATTTGCCAGATGACTGCATGAATTAATAAATGAATAAACAATAGAAAATAGGCAGTGTTGAGGTAATGTTGGTTTACAACACTGCCTATTTCCTATAGGTTAGAAATAGGTTAGAAAATAGGTAGTTTTCTTAGGTGTTTCTTAAATGTTTCTTAGATGGGAGGTTCATATGATGGGTATTTTGCAGTATCTTCACTTTTAAGATTTAAAAATTATTAATAAAAATGTATGCATAGCAGCATAAAAGGATGACTCTTATTACCACATTCCTTGAGGACTTGAGAAATAAATGTGCCCGAGACACAGTAGGTCCCCCATAAATTCTGGCTGAATTACAGATTGGTGCAAAGAACTTTTCTAGAAATACCAGGTGGCTTTTGTTTATGTCTTAGTCTCAGCTCTTTTTTCTTGGTGGAGATGTTTATACGTGGTTCCATATTATTTACGTAATGTAGTGATTAAATTTTTTAAGAACTGAAATAGGATTTGTGCTGGAGTAACATATTTTAATATCAAAATAATTCTCAAAGTCCTAACTTCATATAGCCAAAAGCACTTTATCACATTTATTATTTAAAGCAAAACCCTGTGGAACAAGTTTTATTATCTTATATAAAAAGGGCTGAGGAAAGTTAGAAAAACAAACTTGTTCTAAACTGCACCGCCATGAAGAGACAGGGTGGGAAGAAAAACGCAAGTTAGACTTTAAACTCCACCTTTGCTCTTCTGCATGACCGTGTGTTTCCCTGGAACGGAACAACTTTCAGCTTTCAGCCGTCCCTGGTGGTGCAGCGGCTAAGTGCTGCGCTGCGAAGCTGTTGGCAGCGATGACATGAGTTCGAAGCCTGGAAGCCGGCCAGGGAGCTTCCCACATGGCACAGCAGACCTCTCCTGCCTTGCCCGCTGCTCCCCTCAGCAGTGTATTTCCCTCCATCTGCCTTGCTGCTCCCCACTCTGTTTCTGGTGAACCCTCTCGCCGTGCCTCTGGCCTGTACCCCAGCTTGTATGCATAAATAAATAAAACTTTAAAAAAAACAAAAGGCACAACTTTCCTCGCAAACACCTGCCATCACGGTCACTAAGGAGAATGTCACCACGGCTTTGGAATTAATCATTTGGTTTTTTCCTGTGCTCTGTCCCCTTCCCTGGGCCAGTGAAGAGTCGTGCACCTTTCCTGTGGGGCTGCTCACGGTGTCAGTCACCAGGTACACGCTGTGGGGGAAGGTGCCACGGCCTCTCAGCTGTCCGAGGCAATAGGGAAGGCAGAAAAGAAATATGAGACACAAATGCTACCTTGGATATGTGCACGTTATTGTAATTTTGGTGCCCCAAGTGTGTGTAGTTCCAGGCTCTATGCAAATGGCCCCGGGAGCACTGGAGCCCTTTCTAGAGAAACAGGAAGCACATCACAGGGCCTTGGGGTGACGGGAACAGACCCTAGTGCTCGGGATTTCCAAGTAAGGGTACAGCTGAGTATTGGAATATATATATATATATATATGTATGTGTGTGTGTGTGTATATTTATATATATATTTATATATATATATTTATTAAGATTGATTTTATTTATTTGTGCATAAAAGAATGGGGGACTACGTCAGAGGTTTGGGGGGTGAGAGGATTCACCAGAGACAGTGGGGAGCAGAACTGGCGGATCTACTGAAATATACTGCTGAGGGGAGCAGCGGGTGAGGCAGGAGAGGTCTGCCGTGCCCTGTGGGAAGCTCCCTGGCCAAGCATCTGACGCACACCTCGCAGTAGCAGCTGCTGCCATAGCTTGATAGCGCTGAGATTTAACCCCTTGCACCACCAGGGAGGCCCGAGTATTGGAATACTTAAGAACAAATAGCTAGAACCTACTGGGACCAGGATATGAAGTTGTTTTAGCCATATGAGATAATACATGGACTTCACGTAGAAAGAATTAGAAGAATTAGAAGCATTGTTTACATAAGAATCAGTAATTTGCTAGCTGTCTTTGGGAGCGACAAGGCAGGAGAAGGCAATCCTTAAAAAGTCCAAAGATTCAACTATATATTTACCAACAAAAACAACAGCTAATCTGAAAAGTTCTGCTTTGTAATGGGGTTATCGTGTATCCTAGTATCCTATTCCCCACTTCCCAACAATAAGACAACAGTGTGTGTGTGTGTGTGTGTGTGTGTGTGTGTGTGTGCACCTACACCAGAGAGTGTATACATGCACGTGCTCATGTGCAATCCCACCCTAGGGAATCTGAGTTATCTTGACAGCAAATAGGTTTTCAAGTTATAACATTATTTTCTAGGTGCTACCTGCTTGTTCATAAATACTTATTTAAGTTTTATAACAAGGCATGAGCCCACTTGGATTCTCATCTCCATTTCACAGGTGGCAAAGCTGAGGCCCAGAAAGGCTAGTGACTCAGAGAAGGCCGCAGAGGTGACGGGTCCAATGTCCAGCCCATTCTTTGGCGCCTGCGCCCATTCTCCCATCACCAGCCAGCTCTCTGATGGAGCAGCTTACTCTGAAAAGTGGGGATGAATTAAATTCCACTTTCTTCTGTTGTTACACATTAAATTCGGGGCCCTGTGCTCCTTGCAGAAATTGCTGGAATCTCAAAAGTAGCTGACAAATTTTAGGAGCTCATTTCCAGGGCCAGGTGTATGATAAGTTTCTTTGTAATGAGTCCTTTATAATAAAGCTTCACTTTACTTCCATGAGAGCTACGGGGAAATATTATGACCCTGTTTCCAAGGCTGATCTTTCTATTTAACTTCATAATTGCTTGGTGTCAGCAGGACATAAATACAATCTGCAGGCTCCGTGGAAACCGATATCCTGAATAAATTTCCAGCAGCCTTTTAGAAAATAATGAACTACAGAATTGACTTCTCTTAGGAATCTGTAGACAAGTACTGAAGGCAAAGTCACCTCCCAACTCAGAGGGAAATACCCCCACGGAGTCCTTCAGCTCCAGTCCAGGGGCAGGGAGGTGGCTGTGACTCAGTTTCCATAGTGTAAGAAAAGCTTCACCACCCTGAGTTCTACCATGTTCTCTGCTAAGCAGCTGCCCTTCTCTGCCACTACCTCACTCCACAAGCCTGAGCAACCTCGCCTTTAACAAGTAGCATTTCCTTCTTCTCCCCAGATGAATGAAGCCCCCGAGGCTGACTTCATTCCATCTCATGTCTCTGCTTCTCAACATTTTTGCCTACAACCAACCTAGCATCTTCTCTGCTCATCAGAGAGGTTTGACAGTGTCCAAAGCTTTCCCATGTGCTAAAGATTTCCATGTCTCATAATTTCACCCATCACATCCCCCCTCTCTAGTTCTTCATCCCTTGTCATTTTTCCCTTTCTTTTAACACAGATGTATTTTCTTTCCTTAGCACATTCCTTAGCATGGATTCTTTTCCTTAACACATAACCATATTTCTCAAAAACAATGGAATGCTCTTCAGCTATTAAAAAGATGAAATCCTGCCATTCAAAACACAGAGGGACCTGGAGGGAATTATACTTAGTGAGGTGAGCAAGACAGAAAGGCAAACATATGCTAGCACTCCTACGCAGCACACAGAGATAATAAACAGATGAGCTAAATAAAAGAAAATAAACTTGTGTCCTATAAGACCAATGAGTGGTTACCAGGAGGGAAGAGGAAATGGGGGGGGTGGAAATCAGGGCACAGGGGACAATGCAATGGTGAAGGTGGATTTGGACTTTGGGTGGTGAACATAATGTAGTTGACACCTGAGTCGATTCTCAACAGTGCACAATGGAAACTTAGATATTGTTATAGGACACAGCTACTCCAATAAAAGCTCTTAGTGATAAATAAAATTAGAAAATAAAAGCGACCTTCATTTAATCCTAAAGTCCCTTCTGCTCTCTGTCTCCTCTGGGAAGTTTTTCAAGTTCTCTGTGATGGCTTCCTCTTTCCCATCAGATTTTGATCCGCTAGAGTTCGAATTTTCTCCTAAAGTCTTCAAAGAAACAATGTCGCATCCAGAGCGGCTCGTCAAAAATCTTTACATCTAATAACTTCACTTTTTGAATGCTTGTTTTTACTTCTTTCATTTTGTTATCTTATCAAAACTTCTCTTTCAACTCGGACTGACAAAAAGTTCTATTTCTGAGGCATCTCTCTAGAGGGCGACCCAAGCAATCTGTTTAAACCAAACTCACCAGTCAGGTATATTATCAAACCTAAGTCTCATTTCCTGTCTCAGCTACCCGCGGAGCCATTGCTCTTCCCCCAAGCTCGAGACTGGGATGTATCATCCATGTTTTCTTCCCCCTAGTCATTAAATCCAATCATACACAAAAATTTTATGTTCTAAACCCTCCCCATTTATTTTTCTCCTCCCTCCTATCTATAGCACAATGTCTTTCCTGAACTAAAAATAAGTTTCTTGAAGAGGATTGAATAGTGATTCCCCAAAATTTATGTCCACCTTGAACCTTAATCTAGGACTATTTGAAAGAACGGTCTGGAGGTGTAATTTGTAAATGATTTTTTTTATATAAATATATATTTTTTATTGTTATGTCTTTCACATTTTGTATTCCCCTTGGGTAGCCCACCACCAGTTCACCCGTGATCCATCTCTGTGGTCCCTTGTGTCCTTTTCTACTCCATTTTGTGCCCTTATCTCCCCCCCCACCCCCCCTCGCTGAGTGTCTCTCTCCTATTTGGTTTCCTTATAGTCCTGTTACAAGTGAAACCATTCGATGTTTTTCTCTTTCTCTCTGGCTTGTTTCACTGAGTATGATCCCCTCTAGTTCCATCCGTGTCGCTGCAAATTGCATGTATTTATCTTAAGGTGAACTCATCCTGGATGTAATGTGGGCCCCACATTCAATGCTATTGTCCTAATAAGAAGAGAAGAGGACACCGAGGCACTCTCAGAGAAGGTTGCAGACAGAGGCAGAGCTGTGCTGCAGAAGCCAGGAATCCATGGAGGCCCCAGTGACTGGAATAGGCGAGAAGGCATATTCCCTTAGAGTGTTCAGAGAGATCGCAATCCTGCTGACTCTTTGATTTCAGACTTCTTGCCCCAGGAATGGAGAGATGCATTTCTGTTCTTTTATGTCACTTATTTTGTGGCCCCTTCTTATAGCTGCCCTAGAAGCCTACTTAAGTTCCTGAGGGAGCCATAACTTCTTCTGACAATATGGTTCTTCATGGAACACTTTAATTATGAGATGAAAACCATCTAACTTCTAGAGATGCAAAAAACAAAATTCACAATTTCACAGAAGTTTCCAGAACCTCCAAGGTGCACCTATGGATCTTCTTAGTATTCAAGCAGCTGATTAAAAACGCCTTTCCTACATAGAGTGCTTAGATTAATTTCCTACAGTGAGATTCTGATGATGCCATTCTCTGATTGAAAAACATTCACATCCCTCATGAACCACAAACTCTACACAAACTGACAACATTCTTATCTACCGCAGTTCCCAGCTGAAACACCCTTTGTTCTTAATCCTCCAACCAAATGACCAAATTTCCAGAACATACCATGCCTTTGTGTCTTTACAAATGCTGAGTGTGCTGCCTGGAATTCCCTCACTTCCAACTGTACCCAGTCCCCTAATGAATTCCTAGTCACTCTTCACATTCTCTATCCCTCATCTCATCTGTGAATCAAATGATATCACTGGCAAAGTATCGTGTTGCTTTCACAGGATGATTAAAACCCTCAACTGTGACAAAGTTTGGCATGCAAGGTACTTTACGTTGATTGTAAGGAATTTTTAATTATAACATTACATTATAATATTTTGTTCAAATTTCATGATCGAGCCACTGTGCTTCCATTTCTTAATTACTGTAAAACATATAGGACTAAACACACTATAGTACTAAAATTTTTGGTTCTTATCTTATTCCAATTGTTATAGATTGGAATTTTAGAACCATAACTTGAGGATTTTCTGTCCTTGAATAAATGCTTAAACTTTATGTTCCTCAATTTTCTTCCTTGTAAACTGGTAAGAAAATGTACTTAACTCACTGGGTTGTTTTGAGGACTAAAATCTAAAAACTTAGCTCAGCACCAGATAGGTATTAGGAATTAACTTTTTAGTAGTTGTATTCTACAATGCTTCAGTTTAAAATTTTATAAGATTATAAGCAACAGCTCCTACCCTTTCTTTTCCTTTAAATGACCTGTGGAAGAAGCTGGACTTGACCGATTGCTTGCTCTTAGTCTAGCTGAATGTGACTCTTCTTTCTTCTGTACTCCCTGCCAAAGGATTGCAGCATCTCGATACACAGACTCCGTTGTCATGTTTACGCATGATGTTTGGTAAGGGCCAGAGGAAGCACATGCTCTCTGTCTCTCTCTTTGCGATCCAAGTAGCCATCCACATCCATGCTAATGCTGATGCTAATTCATTGGGAGTTCCAAAATGGCGGCACTCTAATTCTCTCACTTCTCTTAGTCACTTATTGGAGATGCTATTATGAAAAGATGCATCCCAACATCATTATGTAGTGATCCAGAGTCACAGTTTACATGAAAAGGGGAGTATAAATGTAAACTATGCTTGTTCTTTCTTAATCTTTATTTAGTTTTCGTCTCAGAGCTCAGTACAATTACTGTGTTGATGTCTCTTAGTCACTGGTTTATCTGAAGTGTAATTTTCAGTTGCCTTCTGAGAAATACTCAAGGGACAATGTTACCCATCTCTTGTATGTTAACCTTTTCCTGTGTCTTTCATATTTGAAAGTCAGTTTTGCTAGACAGAAAATTCTTGGCTCATACTGCCTAGTTTTGTTTTTCCTTAATATGTTCTAATTATTTTTTTGGCATAGATAATTATAGTTCAGAAATCCTTGTCATATACAGTAAAAAAAAATCACAGGTTCTGGGGACTAGGACACAGCTATCCTTGAGGCAGCCTTTATTACTCTGTCTAACACAGTGGATACACAGTCAAGATTTCAAAAACTGCTGCTGCCACCTCCGCCAATACTCTCCTGAATGATTGTATTTTCCTCATCAGAGCTAAATACTGACATAGCCTAAAATTTTGAAAGAAGATGAAGCTGGAATATTACTATTCTATCAATTCTCCCTTAAATTGAAAAAAAAAAAAGACTCGTCTTAAGAGGAACAACTTTATTTCATCATATATCAGCAAAATAATAGTGTGTGTGTGTGTGTGTGTGTGTGTGTGTGTGTGTTCAAAAGTGTTGACTAGCACTTGCTTGGTAAAGGGCTTCAAAAGAAAATAGATACGTTTACCTGAAGTAAGAAGAATAGTTAAAATTCATAAATCACTACATCATGATACAAAGTCATCATTGCATCTGCTTCTGGGTCACAGACAAAAGTGACAATGGAAAAATTGTGCCTCTGCGTCTGGTCTGAATTAAAACTCTTCTGAAGAAGGACGGGAAGTCATTCAGCCTTGCACATTCTTTAATTTCTTTTATTAAGGCCTGCCCTAAGTCAGCGTAGGCTTCCAGAAACTACAAAGTGAAACAGCTGGTTCCCATTATCCTCACTACCCTGTGACCATATGTGCCGATGTTCAGTTTTCTGTTTAAGTTCATGAATTAAAAAAAAAAAAAAAGAAGTCCTTGTAAAAATGTGAGAAATACTATGGTGTGTGCAGACATTTGTTTCTGCTCAGAGTCAGCGTGTGTGATGGTCAGAGGTGTGGAAGCAGCAGCTGAAATAAGACAAAGTGAGGTGCGGGACCATCTTTTAACTCTGTGAGCTTGGGACACGATAGTCTAACGAGTTCATTGGAACAAAATTTGTTCCAAGAAATGTAGCATTAAAGATAATCATTTAACAATGAGATCACTGTCGGGGCACTATGAAAACAGGCACATCGGAGCTTCTAGATCAGCCGTGCGTGACTCCCGCTATCGGCCTTCTGACTCCAGTGACTTTCTGTCAAATCGGAAGTTGACTCTTAAATTCATCATGAGCCCAGAGATAACAAATATACACGCCGAAGTGACCTTTCCATAGCAACCTGAGGTGGGAAACCATGTGTTTTCATTTTTTTTTAATTTCAAAATACATTTTTTAATACTCCAGTAGTCTCAGTTAATGTGAATTTTTAACTGTATTTGAACTGATATGGTGAAGGCCCATTTATATCACCTGCAGTAATGAGTGAAATGCACCTGTTACCGTGAAGGTGGCATTCACCAACATTGACACTTACTATCTAGTAGGCATTTCAACTGAATAGGCCTTATTTACTTCAGTGGGAATATAGCAATTTCTTCATGTTAGGAATATGCATAACTCTTTAAGGCAGTGACAAAATGATAATAAATGCATCTCTGATGAACTAACTGGTATTATGGAGAAGCGGAGAACTTTTATAGTTTCATTGAATATAGATCTCTACCGAATTTAAAAGGCACATCAATATGAACAAGAATATGTTTATATAAGTGAGGAACTCATACATCCCCATCTTTTAAGTAGTTATTATTTGAACAATTAGGTTTTTCTGAAAAAAAAAATAAGTAGACATTCATAGGCACAAATTGATAGCTACAATTATAACTTACAGGAATGGTGGTAGGTGGGTACTCTTTCAATAGCTCGAATGTTAATTGGGATTTATTTGTTTGCATAGTTTGGGGAGGGAAAAGGTAATAGTCAGGTCTTCTTTCCAGACATATTTTAGTTATTATGAATTTTGAGGCCAGGAAGTAAATATAAATTACTGGAAGGAAAATGGATTCCCATTTGCATAGTTTGGGCTTTTTCCATTTGCAGATTTAATCAGCATAATAGAACATATTAACCTGCTTACTTTCTGTATAAAACAGTTAAACTGGACGAAGAATATTTATCAAAGTCCAAGGACGTAAATTTTATTAGAACACCTTACTGACCTTTCACTGTTCTCAGAACAGAAAAAAGTGAGTCGCCAAGTGGGGTCCTGTGTTCCAGGAATTCTATTTGAAAGGGTTTCAAAGCGCCCTTGCCCACGTTCTAGCATTCTTTTTTTTTTTTTAAAGATTTATTTTTTATTTATACATACAAGCTGGGGTACAGGCCAGAGGCGTGGGGCGGCGAGAGGGTTCACCAGAGACAGAGCGGGGAGCAGAACAGGCAGAT